>OY821518.1:176977606-177180106 GCA_963682025.1 Cordilura impudica | reverse complement strand
TTAATTTTAATTTTAATTTTAATTTTAATTTTAATTTTAATTTTAATTTTAATTTTAATTTTAATTTTAATTTTAATTTTAATTTTAATTTTAATTTTAATTTTAATTTTAATTTTAATTTTAATTTTAATTTTAATTTTAATTTTAATTTTAATTTTAATTTTTATTTTAATTTTAATTTTAATTTTAATTTTAATTTTAATTTTAATTTTAATTTTAATTTTAATTTTAATTTTAATTTTAATTTTAATTTTAATTTTAATTTTAATTTTAATTTTAATTTTATTTTAATTTTAATTTTAATTTTAATTTTAATTTTAATTTTAATTTTAATTTTAATTTTAATTTTAATTTTAATTTTAATTTTAATTTTAATTTTAATTTTAATTTTAATTTTAATTTTAATTTTAATTTTAATTTTAATTTTAATTTTAATTTTAATTTTAATTTTAATTTTAATTTTAATTTTAATTTTAATTTTAATTTTAATTTTAATTTTAATTTTAATTTTAATTTTAATTTTAATTTTAATTTTAATTTTAATTTTAATTTTAATTTTAATTTTAATTTTAATTTTAATTTTAATTTTAATTTTAATTTTAATTTTAATTTTAATTTTAATTTTAATTTTAATTTTAATTTTAATTTTAATTTTAATTTTAATTTTAATTTTAATTTTAATTTTAATTTTAATTTTAATTTTAATTTTAATTTTAATTTTAATTTTAATTTTAATTTTAATTTTAATTTTAATTTTAATTTTAATTTTAATTTTAATTTTAATTTTAATTTTAATTTTAATTTTAATTTTAATTTTAATTTTAATTTTAATTTTAATTTTAATTTTAATTTTAATTTTAATTTTAATTTTAATTTTAATTTTAATTTTAATTTTAATTTTAATTTTAATTTTAATTTTAATTTTAATTTTAATTTTAATTTTAATTTTAATTTTAATTTTAATTTTAATTTTAATTTTAATTTTAATTTTAATTTTAATTTTAATTTTAATTTTAATTTTAATTTTAATTTTAATTTTAATTTTAATTTTAATTTTAATTTTAATTTTAATTTTAATTTTAATTTTAATTTTAATTTTAATTTTAATTTTAATTTTAATTTTAATTTTAATTTTAATTTTAATTTTAATTTTAATTTTAATTTTAATTTTAATTTTAATTTTAATTTTAATTTTAATTTTAATTTTAATTTTAATTTTAATTTTAATTTTAATTTTAATTTTAATTTTAATTTTAATTTTAATTTTAATTTTAATTTTAATTTTAATTTTAATTTTAATTTTAATTTTAATTTTAATTTTAATTTTAATTTTAATTTTAATTTTAATTTTAATTTTAATTTTAATTTTAATTTTAATTTTAATTTTAATTTTAATTTTAATTTTAATTTTAATTTTAATTTTAATTTTAATTTTAATTTTAATTTTAATTTTAATTTTAATTTTAATTTTAATTTTAATTTTAATTTTAATTTTAATTTTAATTTTAATTTTAATTTTAATTTTAATTTTAATTTTAATTTTAATTTTAATTTTAATTTTAATTTTAATTTTAATTTTAATTTTAATTTTAATTTTAATTTTAATTTTAATTTTAATTTTAATTTTAATTTTAATTTTAATTTTAATTTTAATTTTAATTTTAATTTTAATTTTAATTTTAATTTTAATTTTAATTTTAATTTTAATTTTAATTTTAATTTTAATTTTAATTTTAATTTTAATTTTAATTTTAATTTTAATTTTAATTTTAATTTTAATTTTAATTTTAATTTTAATTTTAATTTTAATTTTAATTTTAATTTTAATTTTAATTTTAATTTTAATTTTAATTTTAATTTTAATTTTAATTTTAATTTTAATTTTAATTTTAATTTTAATTTTAATTTTAATTTTAATTTTAATTTTAATTTTAATTTTAATTTTAATTTTAATTTTAATTTTAATTTTAATTTTAATTTTAATTTTAATTTTAATTTTAATTTTAATTTTAATTTTAATTTTAATTTTAATTTTAATTTTAATTTTAATTTTAATTTTAATTTTAATTTTAATTTTAATTTTAATTTTAATTTTAATTTTAATTTTAATTTTAATTTTAATTTTAATTTTAATTTTAATTTTAATTTTAATTTTAATTTTAATTTTAATTTTAATTTTAATTTTAATTTTAATTTTAATTTTAATTTTAATTTTAATTTTAATTTTAATTTTAATTTTAATTTTAATTTTAATTTTAATTTTAATTTTAATTTTAATTTTAATTTTAATTTTAATTTTAATTTTAATTTTAATTTTAATTTTAATTTTAATTTTAATTTTAATTTTAATTTTAATTTTAATTTTAATTTTAATTTTAATTTTAATTTTAATTTTAATTTTAATTTTAATTTTAATTTTAATTTTAATTTTAATTTTAATTTTAATTTTAATTTTAATTTTAATTTTAATTTTAATTTTAATTTTAATTTTAATTTTAATTTTAATTTTAATTTTAATTTTAATTTTAATTTTAATTTTAATTTTAATTTTAATTTTAATTTTAATTTTAATTTTAATTTTAATTTTAATTTTAATTTTAATTTTAATTTTAATTTTAATTTTAATTTTAATTTTAATTTTAATTTTAATTTTAATTTTAATTTTAATTTTAATTTTAATTTTAATTTTAATTTTAATTTTAATTTTAATTTTAATTTTAATTTTAATTTTAATTTTAATTTTAATTTTAATTTTAATTTTAATTTTAATTTTAATTTTAATTTTAATTTTAATTTTAATTTTAATTTTAATTTTAATTTTAATTTTAATTTTAATTTTAATTTTAATTTTAATTTTAATTTTAATTTTAATTTTAATTTTAATTTTAATTTTAATTTTAATTTTAATTTTAATTTTAATTTTAATTTTAATTTTAATTTTAATTTTAATTTTAATTTTAATTTTAATTTTAATTTTAATTTTAATTTTAATTTTAATTTTAATTTTAATTTTAATTTTAATTTTAATTTTAATTTTAATTTTAATTTTAATTTTAATTTTAATTTTAATTTTAATTTTAATTTTAATTTTAATTTTAATTTTAATTTTAATTTTAATTTTAATTTTAATTTTAATTTTAATTTTAATTTTAATTTTAATTTTAATTTTAATTTTAATTTTAATTTTAATTTTAATTTTAATTTTAATTTTAATTTTAATTTTAATTTTAATTTTAATTTTAATTTTAATTTTAATTTTAATTTTAATTTTAATTTTAATTTTAATTTTAATTTTAATTTTAATTTTAATTTTAATTTTAATTTTAATTTTAATTTTAATTTTAATTTTAATTTTAATTTTAATTTTAATTTTAATTTTAATTTTAATTTTAATTTTAATTTTAATTTTAATTTTAATTTTAATTTTAATTTTAATTTTAATTTTAATTTTAATTTTAATTTTAATTTTAATTTTAATTTTAATTTTAATTTTAATTTTAATTTTAATTTTAATTTTAATTTTAATTTTAATTTTAATTTTAATTTTAATTTTAATTTTAATTTTAATTTTAATTTTAATTTTAATTTTAATTTTAATTTTAATTTTAATTTTAATTTTAATTTTAATTTTAATTTTAATTTTAATTTTAATTTTAATTTTAATTTTAATTTTAATTTTAATTTTAATTTTAATTTTAATTTTAATTTTAATTTTAATTTTAATTTTAATTTTAATTTTAATTTTAATTTTAATTTTAATTTTAATTTTAATTTTAATTTTAATTTTAATTTTAATTTTAATTTTAATTTTAATTTTAATTTTAATTTTAATTTTAATTTTAATTTTAATTTTAATTTTAATTTTAATTTTAATTTTAATTTTAATTTTAATTTTAATTTTAATTTTAATTTTAATTTTAATTTTAATTTTAATTTTAATTTTAATTTTAATTTTAATTTTAATTTTAATTTTAATTTTAATTTTAATTTTAATTTTAATTTTAATTTTAATTTTAATTTTAATTTTAATTTTAATTTTAATTTTAATTTTAATTTTAATTTTAATTTTAATTTTAATTTTAATTTTAATTTTAATTTTAATTTTAATTTTAATTTTAATTTTAATTTTAATTTTAATTTTAATTTTAATTTTAATTTTAATTTTAATTTTAATTTTAATTTTAATTTTAATTTTAATTTTAATTTTAATTTTAATTTTAATTTTAATTTTAATTTTAATTTTAATTTTAATTTTAATTTTAATTTTAATTTTAATTTTAATTTTAATTTTAATTTTAATTTTAATTTTAATTTTAATTTTAATTTTAATTTTAATTTTAATTTTAATTTTAATTTTAATTTTAATTTTAATTTTAATTTTAATTTTAATTTTAATTTTAATTTTAATTTTAATTTTAATTTTAATTTTAATTTTAATTTTAATTTTAATTTTAATTTTAATTTTAATTTTAATTTTAATTTTAATTTTAATTTTAATTTTAATTTTAATTTTAATTTTAATTTTAATTTTAATTTTAATTTTAATTTTAATTTTAATTTTAATTTTAATTTTAATTTTAATTTTAATTTTAATTTTAATTTTAATTTTAATTTTAATTTTAATTTTAATTTTAATTTTAATTTTAATTTTAATTTTAATTTTAATTTTAATTTTAATTTTAATTTTAATTTTAATTTTAATTTTAATTTTAATTTTAATTTTAATTTTAATTTTAATTTTAATTTTAATTTTAATTTTAATTTTAATTTTAATTTTAATTTTAATTTTAATTTTAATTTTAATTTTAATTTTAATTTTAATTTTAATTTTAATTTTAATTTTAATTTTAATTTTAATTTTAATTTTAATTTTAATTTTAATTTTAATTTTAATTTTAATTTTAATTTTAATTTTAATTTTAATTTTAATTTTAATTTTAATTTTAATTTTAATTTTAATTTTAATTTTAATTTTAATTTTAATTTTAATTTTAATTTTAATTTTAATTTTAATTTTAATTTTAATTTTAATTTTAATTTTAATTTTAATTTTAATTTTAATTTTAATTTTAATTTTAATTTTAATTTTAATTTTAATTTTAATTTTAATTTTAATTTTAATTTTAATTTTAATTTTAATTTTAATTTTAATTTTAATTTTAATTTTAATTTTAATTTTAATTTTAATTTTAATTTTAATTTTAATTTTAATTTTAATTTTAATTTTAATTTTAATTTTAATTTTAATTTTAATTTTAATTTTAATTTTAATTTTAATTTTAATTTTAATTTTAATTTTAATTTTAATTTTAATTTTAATTTTAATTTTAATTTTAATTTTAATTTTAATTTTAATTTTAATTTTAATTTTAATTTTAATTTTAATTTTAGTTTTAATTTTAATTTTAATTTTAATTTTAATTTTAATTTTAATTTTAATTTTAATTTTAATTTTAATTTTAATTTTAATTTTAATTTTAATTTTAATTTTAATTTAAATTTTAATTTTAATTTAATTTAATTTATTTCATTATTTTTTCCATTACAACAAGATTTACAATCTTATAATTAAAGTAATGGATTTTTGCAAAGTAATGATGAATAAGTACATGTAAAAATACACAGTATATAAATTGTACACAGTATAACAGAAAAAAATTAATTTAATAAATAAAACCCAAAAAGATAAAAAATTAATAAAAAAAAAATGGTTAATACATATGAAGCATAATGGGTTAATTTAATAAAAATATATAAATAAATAAAAAAATATAAATATAAAAAAAATAACGTTTTTTTTTTTTAAGAACAAAATATATATAAATGAGAGCTGAAATCAATTACATTTAATTAATTATGAGTGAAATTGAAATAGTTCTTTCTTAAATTGCTGGCCGTTGCTTATAAATTGAATGGACGAGGGTAGCATGTTCCAAAGACGAACTGAATTAATATAGAACTGCCACTCAGATATAAAGCTTCGATATCTTAAGTGTATGATATCGTTCGATCTTGGTGAACGTGTAAAAAGTAATCTTTCGGACAAGTAATGCGGTGCACGTGTATATATAATTTTGTGTAGCAGTAATAGCGTTCTTATTTTCATTAAATAAGTAAGAGTCACCCATATAGTTTTTTGGAATATTGAGATATATGATCATATTTTCTTAAATTAAAAAGATATCTTAATATTGCATTATACGTCGATATTAGTTTTTTTCGACTTGTAAAATCGCAACTTGCATATATTTCATCCATATAGTAGAGTTCTTATTGGTCGGCAAATTTCAGGGTTATCAGATGCTCTCGTTTGAGATTGGCAGAACATTTACACGGCACGAAGAGCTAAAAAGTTTTGCCTATGGACGCGATAGCGACGAAGAGCACTGTTTCAGTATCAGTGCTGATATGCAATTCGGTCCCGTTGACTTGTTTTCATTGAGCATTGCAAGAACCCGCTTTACAGTACGAACTGAAAAGAATATCTTACGCATAGTATGAGGTACTCGTTCAAGTTCGGGCAGTAGTGGGTAGATGGCTCTCCTGTAAGAAAGAACTACTTGGGAATTGTTCAGCCAAAAGGTTAGCTTTAACAACTGGGTCTGCGAATATTAGGTGATCTTTTATAATGGTTGGAAGGGCAGAACTAGCATTGTCCTTTACTCTTTTAACGAATGACCAGAAGGCCTTACTGACCAAAGGAGCAGAAAGAACTTTAATTCATTCAGTTCTAGCCTGTTTCTTGAAAGCTTCCTCTCTAGATCTGACTGCATTTTTGCACACCTGTAGCGCGATTCAGTAACAACATAATTGACGATTTTGGTATTCAGTAAAATTTTTAAACGATATTCGCTATCGTTAAAGTCAGCTGTTGTTGTTATCTCAACGACAACAATTTTTGTGTTGTTTATTCAATCGTTTAAAAGTTAAATTTTTAGGTTGAAATGTCGTCATAAATAAATAGAAATCATAACATAATGAAAATATTTTGCTTTTATTATAAAAACTTTTTATAAATATAAATGCAAAAATTAAATAACATATTCAATTTATTATTTTATATTCAAATAAATAAACAGAAATATTAATAAAAAAATAAAGAACCTAAACATAAACATAAAATCATCCTGTCAAGCACGAAGCGATTTGTTTTTTCCTATTCTTCTTTGTGTTTTTCGCTTATTTTGACAGAGATGCCACTCGTTTACAATTTAAATAAATAGAAAAATAGATTTGTCAACATATCGTAAAGGTGCAGTTAGTGAATCACTTAATCGTTAGTGCAAACAACAATACCTGTCGATATATTTTGCGATTGTCGGATCGTTAAAAGTTACAGAACCGCACTACTGGTTAAACCAACAGTTATGTTTTGGTTGAGCCGAAATTAATTTTCTACCAGGAAACAAAGTGTCCAACTAAAATGCCAATAAAAATCGTTGAGTTCAGTCCAACGAGCCGTTTCATATATAAATATGGGTCGTTTGTGACTGTTCTTGAAGCGTTTCGAAGCCCGGAGTATGAAACGGATTCTGAAATGGTAATGTGATCCGAGTTGTCGAGAAGTGCATTAATTTTTACTTCGTACTTGTCAGGATGCGAAGTAGGGAAAAGGTCGATAGTATTGTGGAATGGCCCTGTAACGCACGCAATATGTGTTGGCTCATTCACTAGTTGCGTTAGATGATTATTCGCGACGAAAGTTCAACGTATCGGCCCACAGGAGTTGCATAATTCCAATGGCGAAGACATGAAGAGTTGTGAACATTAATATCTCAATCAAAAACTATTTTACTTTTGGGAAAATTCTCCAAAATTTTTGATATGGACTCTGAAAGGGATCAAATTTATTAAGGGAGAGGTCGCTATCCAGATTTGGGTTTCCATAAAGACACCCGAAATTAACGATATGTTCCCTGATATTCAATTTAACGAGAAGACAGTTAAATCTTCATCATTCGTGTTTAGTTGTTGCTGACACTGGTATACAACATCATTGCGAACATAAGCTATCATCAAAAGTGATAGTAGGTGATAACCAGGTATGTAAAAATCCTGTGGATCAGCATTCCCACCTTGCTACGTCTCACTTAATGCGAAAACATCTGGCAGCTGATAACGAATGTGAGCATATAATGCGAAAAATTTGTCCCCAGTCCACGTTGCAGAAATCTATTTTGAACTTAACAGTCATTACAAATAAAGAAAAATGTTAGGCAATGTTCCAAAAAACAATAGTACAAGTGACAAGTAATCGTTTTGTTGCCAATCGTTTAGTAAGTAACCAGTGTTATGTCTTTAACTCTAACGAAACCAATCAATACACAGCAATTTGTACTATTTTCCCTGCCGTCAGCCTGGGACCAAATGTCTCTATGTCAACACTCTATCCTAAAGCGACAAGTGTACTAGTAAAAATGTCAACAACTTTCCTTCTACGCACGAGTAGAAATTAGCTAGAGACAACAGATCTAGTATATTTCTGGTAAAACTATCAAGGAATGCGTCACCAACTTGTTTTTTATTATGCTGCGCTTTTAATAGGTAGAGATTTTTCTGACTACACAAATGTTATCTTCAGTTCTTCTCTTCTTTCTATTATTTTTTATGTATTTTTTTTTTTCGTTGAAAAAAACGCGTGATCAGTGTAAATAAGTTGTTTTTAAGAAATTGATTAATAATAAGGTGGTTAAAATTATTTTGTGTTAATTTTTAAATAAAATGTAATATGAGCAAAAGAAATTATAAAAGACAAAAAAAAAACAATTTTATACAAAATAGAGGTCTGCAAAGTGAAATAGAAAAAAATTAAACAGCCTTGAATAAATGTGCTGTAAAAATGTAAATTTTGTTTAAAAAAATATTTTGATGAAAAAAATATTTAAGACTTTGTGCTGTGGTTAATTTAAAATAATATATACGTATAGGAAGGTTTAGCTAGCCTTGAATAAATGTAGTTCTAGTTAAAAAAAAAAAATTAAAGTCTCCTTCCAACCCCTTAAAAAAGAATTGCTCGAGAATCGACTGTGAAGCAACAATTATGTAGATAGAGTTACTAAATTGTACTATGAATCTTTGGTTCCAATGTCTTCATATGGTCCTAAAAGAACTACCTCGTCAATAGTGACAAAGCCTACTGGTTGATTTCCAATGACACGTCTGTGTTAAATGTCAATAGTAGATAACATTGGCTGGGGTAGAGCTAGTCAGTAGTACTGGTGACAATGTCACAATTACAACACTACAGTTCTACTATTGACACTCCCTGCAGGGTTAAAACAATTACAGGGAGAGGCAAATGTTTACCAACAACAATGACACTGGTGTGGTGGTGGTTGATTTTTTTTTTATTGAAAGTTGAGATGAGACGTTTGTTGCAATTTTGATATTGTGATATTGTTGCTATTTTGATATATTTTAAGTTCCGAGAATTAAGAGATGTTTTTATTTCCCATATATTTTTTTGTTGTTTTCATTGTTGGCGTATTTTTTTTTGCGTTATGTATTTACATCGAGTAGTTCGAATTTAATTTTAAAGGTTTGGATTATAATTTTTTTTCTTATCAACTTATTTTCTTTTTATATTATTGTTTTGTTTTTTATGTTTGAATTGTTTAACACAAAGAAGGCACGGACACTTAATTCCTTTAAATTCTACAATTTGAGAGACGCTGTTACTTTCTAAGTTTTCTAACAAATGGATGGAAATCCGATATTATTCGAATTATCCACTGGGACTCCACATACTTCACGTCTTCGATTGATAAGCAGGTAAGTTGTTTACAACAAATTACGGCACATGTGTTCAACAAATCTGTACCTTTAAAACAACAAAATAAAATAACAAAAAATTTCTTGGTTCAATCAACAGATTAAGGATAAAATCTGTGAAGGGGTTAAAGCATTCAAATATTCGAAACAGTTAAAACAGGTAATGTACATGAAGAATATTCCAACGCCAGAAAACGAGTTAATAAAATGAAAAAACTGCTAAATATGCTGCAGTCTCCAAAAAAAACAAAAATTAAAAATTATACGAGAAATTGGTTTCAGTACAAATGTACCAGACATCCCCGATGGATATTATACCCATATTTCTCATTCTAGTTCAACTTTATCCGAAAATGATTTTTGGTTTCAATGCGTAAACCAACTGGAAGTACTCTCTAAACTTGTAAGGCTGTAATATTTAACGGTGTTCCTTCTGATAATATACATCGCAGATTTTTAGAGGAAATTATCCCTCAACATATTTTTAAGACTATTATAATAAAAAGTCCTTTTCCTCAAAGTGGAAAATGTGATAAAATTTTAACCACTCCTATACCAAAAAATATTGTCAAATTACTATCCTACCATATTTGTCTAAACTGCTTGAAATATTATTGCATCAGCAAATTGGAAATTATGTCAAGAATAAGGACCTACTATCAGACAGAAAATCAGGCTTTCATCCTAAACACAGCCGCATAACTGCACTTATTAATGTGTCTGATGATATACGTGGGTATATTAATAATGGTAATATTGCATTTCTTGAGCTTTTATATCACTCAAAGGAATTCAAAGTTGTGAGTCAAGAAATACTCTGTATGAAGCTAAATTCCTTTATGGTTTCTCTCCTCATGCAACTCGTCTTATATAACAAGTCGATAACAATACGTTTACGCTAAAAAATGCCAAAATTGCTACGGTTAAAAAAGGACAACTTCTTTTATAAAATATATAAATGATTTGCCAACGCAAATTTCGAGTTGATATGTATAATGATGATGTGCATCTTTACTTTTGTAGCCATTTTGTAGAATTGACTATGTTGCGAACATAAATGTGGACCTTAAACAAATTAATTTATGGGCTTTGGCATTTATTTCAAACAAAACTCTCACATAGTCTGATCATATATATGTCACTTCATGAAAAACATGTGCATTGCTTTGATCACCGTGGAAAACTCAACACCTTATACCAATCCGTGTACGAGTTCTACTTGCAAAACATAATTATTTCCAACTCTACTGTACGCATGTGAACTATTTGCTAGCTTTGCTTAGCTATTGGAAATTATCAATGACGTGCAACTCTATATTAAGATACGTATGAACGAAAACTTTACGGTGTGGGGGTTTTAAATCTCTTGAAGATGCGATCATTGATACTGATGCTTAATGTTGTATTTACACGTTAGACTACATATCTGTTTAATCGGATATCCTTTTCAAATTCAAGAAGAAATAATTCTCCAATTCAAATAAGACATAAAAGTTTGGCAGGTTTATATACAATGCACTAGTCTTTGGAACTTGCTACCGCCAGCTATGCAATATTGAAGCAACGCTGGAAATTTTAGGATAGTAGTTTTTCTATTTTTCAATAACACTAATTAATTTTTTAAACTTGTATGTAAAAAATATTTTTGTTGTCTTATTTTAAAAATTGTAAATTATATATATTTTCATTAAATACTGTTCATTTATTAAATATAATATTTTACCAATCTTGTACTTTAATTATAAGACTTTAAGTCTTGTAGTGCAAGGTACCAAATAAATAAAAAAAACATTATATTTCTGCATTATAACTTTTTCAGTAGACTTGTTGCGTAATTGATGGGCGTAATCTATTGTATTTCAATTAGTTTCTGGTCCATCAAAATAGTTAATTATACCTATGAGATTATTCAATAATCCATGTAATCGTATGTATGTTTGTATATATATATATATATATATATTTTAGAGGACATCGCAACCTTTCTATGGCTTCTTTGTTTTTATTATTAAGTACAAATTTTTAAATATTTTGGTGTCGCGAATATACATTAACTTTAGTATATTTCTAACATATTGTATTTATGTTTTACACTTAATTACAGATATTAAAAAAAATCTGTGACCCGTAGAGGGAAGTATATTTGTATACTGTTTTTAATGATTAACACATAACCTTTTAGGACTTTAAAAAGAATTTCCCTTTATTTTAAACAATAATTTTACCTTTAAATTAAATTCAAGAGAATTCACTTCAATTATTACATTAATATAGATTGTGTATTAATTTTAATAAATTAACTTCAATGTTAATATGTTAAATTTTTGAATTTTTGTCTATTGATTTCAATCTATGCGCACAATCCAAACGACGGAAAAATAATACTGGGGTTAGTACATTCTTCATTACTGTTACTCATACAATTCAGCGCATCCACCATACACAGATAAGAGGGTTGAAACTAGAACGGGCTTACATATACAAGTATTAACGTTGTAAGCTGTAATATACTGGAAATTTTAATATTTAATGATTAAATAGTCAATAGTTTTGGGTAATTCTGGTATGTTTAATTTTCTTTCAAACTAATAGTTATACGCCAAAAATTTTGTGTTACTTCAAATATTTTATACTCGTTAGCTGTAACGCGATTAAGGCGCCAGGTTTGAAATGATAAAATACTTTTCCAACTAAAGACAATAAAAAAAATCACTCCCTTCATCCATTTTTGTCCACGTAGCTTAGTTGCCGCGATATAAGCGATCGATTTTCGATTTCGCAATCCTTAAAAAAGAAAGTCCGCAATTCGGATTGGTGTTGTAATGAAAAACACTTTGCTCTGCCAACTTAGTTTTTGAAATATAAGTCATTATATGTTCCCCGCCAAAATTTTCAACAATTTTAATCTCGATGCCTACTTCTCGATTTTGTGTTCCCCGGCAGAATTAATACGTAGACAGATGATTAACTAATTAGTCATACTTAAATGTACCGCTTTATAGATTCAACACTGATGAGCATAACTATTATAATGATATCAACGTGGATCAAATAATAATATATTTCGTTGATCGGTTAAGCGATTAAGTTATAAAAACTGTTGAATTAAAGATCACCAAACCAATGAATAAAATAAAGTGAAATTTAAATGTTGTTTTTTTCAGACCGATTACACGTAATATTGTTATTCATATTTCAATTCTTATGCCTGGTTTTCACTATGTCTATAAGCTGACAACAAACATGGTGAAACTTCAATATGGATTGTATGTTGAAGGACAAATAATAAATTAATTTTACTATCCAACATGTTTATGTTTACGATTAAATGTTGTATTAGGATTTATAGAGTATTTTCTCTTTTGTCAAATTGTCACTACATCAAAACGTTACTGTAATGTATCCATCACCTATACAAAATTTGGTGTACCATTACATATATTTTTCATTAAATTTATGTTTACAATATATATGCTTGCGTTCTACATTCTTTCAGTATTAAACATACACTAATATTTAATATTATTAATTGTTTACAAATAAAATGTTTGTTTTTATTTTCATCTATATTAAATTTACTTTACTGAAGTACTCTCATACAAAATTTACCTCAGTGGCAGTGGTATATATATTTGTCATTCCGTTTGTAACGTATCCAAAGACTAATTTCCGACCCCGATAAAGTATATATATATTCTTGATCCTTATCACAGCTCGAGTCGATATAGCGATGTCCGTCTCTCCGTCTGTCTGTTGAAATCACGCTCATTCTCAAAATAAACCATTCACCTAGGTAAGGTTACGATAATATCATTTGTCATTATTCCCACCAGATTGGTGTTTAAAATGGGGCAAATAGGGCATCACTGTGCTTAGATAAGAGCAAAAATATGTAGATGCCTCTAAAAAAACAAGTAACCCACTGTGTTTATTGTAACTAGCAGATTCCAGCCCTCGAAATTCAAGCGCAAATTCTAGGAAATTTTATTTTTTTATTATATAAAGATCCTAAAAGTATGCCAATCAATTATAGCCAATTCACAAATCAACACAAAAAACAAACTCATATTTATAACAAAAACGCTAACAAATTTAATAAAAACACACATAGCATTGTATAATTTTATGAATGTGTTTATAGCAATTTTAAATGCAATTTACTCAAAATAAGGGAAAAAATTTAAAAATCTGTAAATTTGCAAAACGGCTAAAAAGAAATAACTTTTAAATAATATACGTTTGGTCAAAATCGTGATAAAACGGTAGAACAAAACATCAGTCACAAGAAATCGCCTAGCCTATTAATATTAAAGATATTTTAGTGGTTGAACATAACAGTTGTACAACAACATTTGCAGTTCAAAAAAAGCCACACAAAAAATGATGCAATCATACAAACAAACACAGCTACCATAAGCTGTGTTAGTACTTAGTAGTTGCCACATATTTTTTTATCGTTATCACGATATAATAAAAAAAATCGCCAATATGAAAGAAAAAATATAATTCCTAATGAAAAATGTAAAATGACACATAAAAATTAAAATGAAAAATTAAAACTGGAAAATGATAAATTAAAAATGAAAATTGAAAAATTAAAAAAATAAAAAATAAAAATTAAAATTAATAAATTTAAAGGAAATCAATGTAAAAATAAAAGTAAATATTCAAAAATTAAAAATTAAAAACGAAGAAAGAAAAATGAAAACTGAAAAATGAGGAATGAAACTGACATACGGAAAATAAACAAGTAAAAGTGTTAAATTCGGCTGTGCCGAATCTTTGATAGCTTGCCTTGCGTATTAAGCTCAATATTACAAAAAATGTTGGCTACGGGTACCACTTCAAAACTGTTTCCGATACTGAAACTTTAAATTCTAACACCAATTAAATTTAGTTTTATTGTTTTATCAATTCAACTTTATTTATCAAACTTGTAAAAGATATCTATTTAAAATACAACAATAACTTAATTAGTAAATGTCAGAATAAGATCATAGGAAAATAAAAGAATAATAAAAAGTCAAATGATGAAGCAGAGTTACCATCCAACACCTCCCTCTCTTAGATAGTTATCCAGGAACAAACCTTGAAATTTTCTTTCCTTACTTTGATTTTTTCATTTGGTGAACCATGTAAATCAAGTGCCGCTTCCCAATTTTTATCATTTGCGTATTGCTTGCTACCGTAGATTTTCTTTAATTGATTGGTATGAACACTTATTAATCTTCCTTTGGTTAATAAAATATTGTACATGATATTTAAAATACGTTCAATTACCTTTCCAGGTTTCCAACTAGAATCTTTATTGTTTATATACATCCTGGCATAAAAATCATCGTGAACTGTAAAATGTGTTTTTTTGGTACCGTGCTTTTTATTAAATTGTGTTTCCATGGATATATTTCTCTTGGAGCTATCTTCTTGGGATGTGGTTAAATTAAATCCGAAGTTAGACGTAATTTTTGATAATAGATAAAAAACTTTTGTGGTGTAAAGACGTGTTTATAAGACTCTCCGTTTAGCTAAAGATTTTAGTAGTTAAATCTTATTTAAATAACCTGGAACATTTAAAATCGCAATATATACTGTGCACGGATTGTGTCAAAAGCAACACTTAACTCATAATAAAAGTGCTTTTTATAAAAAAATTATATATAAAATTTCACAAATTCATCCAGAAATAACTAAGCTAAATAAATATTGGAGACCAGCTGTTTTAGTAAATGTTGCCGGTTAGTGTGTGGTCATGTTGCTTGCTATAGATCTGGTGTGAAACAAAAAACAAAAAAAGAAAAATATTTGTATGTAATATTCAATTCGTGGCATACTTTTAGGATGCAATGTACGATAAAAAAGGAGGGTAAATTGGCAACTCCGAAAACAACACCCCAAATCAAAAGAAAGTTTACGGAAATATCCCCAGATAAGATGTCAAGTGGTGAAGCAGATAATTTACCGGGAAATATGCAGCTAGCAGACATTGTCAACATAATCCATGGGTCAATACAGTCCGTAATTGATGAAAAGTTGAAAAATTTATTGACAAAAGAGGATATCATAGGAGTTAAACAATCAATGCAAGAATGCTGTTCACAAATTGGGTACCTTAAGATGGAAAATGAAGCTTTAAGGGAAGAAGTAAATAGTTTAAAGGCAGAGAAAGATCACCAGGAGTTAATGCGTCTGGTCGAAAGCAGTAAAAGAAAAAATGTGGTTTTCCGTGGAATTAGTAAGGAGGGGGCTTTAAAAGCAAATATTCAAAAACTTTGTACCAAAAAATTGGGAATTCCAGATATTGAGGAAAACAATGTTCGAAAACTATATGAAACAGATGCAAATTTATGTGCTGTAGCTGAATTTCAAACAGAAGAAATGGTATTAAATGTATTTAAGAATACTAAAAAACTAGCAGGTTCATCTATTTTTGTGGATAGGATTTGAATGAGGAGAAACAGCAAAATAAAAAACTGTTGTTAATATTAAAAAAAAAAAACAACTTAAAACATTAGACAATAATCAAACAATTTTAGTAAGAAATCATAAAATGCAAATAAATAATGATGGTACTATTGGAATAAAGATAAAATATTAATGACTGGTAACGAAAATGCTAATAAACGATTAGAAAATATTTTTAAAGATAAATTTAATTCAATAAATATATGTTATAAAAATTTGTTAAACCAAAAAAACGAAATGCAGCCGGAAGCAAATATAAAATTAAAAATCTAGCTAATAAGAAATATTGTAATAGATATAATAATTATGAACTTTGTTTAATTTCGTACAATATTCATGGCTTGGGTAATAAATTTCACAATCATGATTTCTTTGGGTACATAGAACACGCAGATATTTTTGTATTAGTGGAGACACATGTAGAAATGAATTCAATTGTTAAATTTGAAAACAGGTTCAAAAATTATTATATTAAATGGAAACCTGCAACTCGGATCAGCCCATATGGTAGAGGTATAGGTGGACATAGTATTGGAGTTCGAAAGAATTTGAGTGATATTGGAATAAAACATAAATTTATAACATATGGATGTACTGATATGGTCAATAATAAATGTCACGCGACTGAATTTACATTAATTCCAATACATCTACGGGGTGCCAATTGGCGTAATGAATTTAAAACCTTAAAGGATGTTTTCCAAGGAAATGATATACAAAATCCAATAATAATGGGTGACGTTAATATTAGAATAGGAGAGGAACAGCAATCTTTGGAAAATTTAGTTGAATGTAGTTTTCAGGCCGGCTTAAAAGATAGAAAATCAATGGATAAAATAACAACTGCAGATGGTAGAACTTTCTTGGAAATTTGTAATATTAAAACTCTACAAAAAATTTGGAAACTTACTGTTCGACATGGGGAATGGAAGTCAACCTATCTAAATCAGATATAATGGATAAACTCTCAAAGGCAATTGTTACCAAAAAAATTTATTGGTAGAAAGATTTAGATGAACGGACCTCTAAATACAGTTTAAGTCTCAATAACGCAAATCTTTGTAAATCCGTATGGAATAATATATGTTTTCAACTCATCCAAAAAAAGAAGGATGAAATTGAACATGATTACAATGTATCAGCTCTCCAAAGTCAAAAAAGAACATATAAATTTTTGAATTATTCCAAAGGTCTCTTATACTGCAATGAACAATATAATCAACATGTCATATCCATTATAATGAAGGCACGTGGCGACCTATTTTGGCTGAACGGAAATCCATACAGTACAGTTCAATCCAGAATGTGCTCACTATGTAATCTGAAGGAAGAAGAAACGTTGTTACATTTCTTAGGAAGGTGTCCTGTGCTAAAAGAACTAAGATTGATGTATTTTTTTTGTACACGATTGACAGATTGTGAAATGTTTGATATTTTAAACGGTAGTCCTAATGAAAACTGGTACCCATTATATAATTATATAACAAAAGCCTTAAATTATAGGAAAATATTAATTAATGAATAAAACTTTTAGTTTAAAATGCTGTTTAAAACTGTATCATATAAATTCCTAATTAGCATAAATTTTTTTTATATATTTGTTAACCAATCCCAAACTTCCGGCAGACGGTTTTTTAAACCATGCCGTAAAATTTTTATTATTATTTTATTTTTTTATTATATAAGTATTATAACGAATGAATGAAAAAATCAATAAAGAAATCTATCTATCTATCTAGACGTAATTTTCTAACAAATAATACTTTTCTACCAAATAATAATGCAGCAGGTGATCGATTTTGATTTGGATCTGTAATTTTGCAAAAATGTTTGAAGGTTCTGGCTGATGGTTCCCTCTCCGCTTAATTTATGAAGTGCCCGTTTAAACATATGTTTACGTGAGCATTAAAGAGGTCCCACTGTTAGAAGCGACTTGTCGAATTGGTATGGAATTTGAAATCCAGAGGGCGATTTAGTTTTTAAGCCTTTCTTTTGGTTGATATATATTTGAATTTTTGTGAAATGTAATATCTTTTAAACCGCGAATTTCTCAATCGAAAAATTATCGTCAACGACTTGAGATCGCGTGCGAAGCAGCCACTATATCTGTTGTATTTCTTTTAATTTGTAAAAGCGCCATTTTCGGAGAAAAAAAATAAAGGAAAGTAATTTTGGAATTACTTAGCAGTTTAATGTATTAAAAAATCTAATCTTTTTTGTTTATTTTTTGCGATTTATTTTGGCAGCGTAAGTCCTCGGTTTCACACTTTTTTTTGGAAAACCAACCATTATTTCGGCAAGAAATATTTACATATCAATAAACCTTTCCGTTGGACATCCGTTGGACTGGATCACAAATGTTGAATACCATTTTGAATTGTGTTCCGTTATCGAATACTTGAGTTTTTGATCAATCAAATCGTGCGAAAATTTCTTCTAATATTTGAACAGTCTGCTCAGATGTAATGGATTTTATCATAACTATTTCTGGCCACTTTGATAAAGCATCAACTTATACCAAGAAGTAATGACCCTCAATCAGTCCATGGTTCCGATGGTGTAGGCCATGATTTCAAAGTGGTTCTTGTGGGCATTATAGCAGCAACTGCACTATTACTATAATTATGTATCATAGTCTTAATGTTTTCGTTAATATTAGGCCAATAAATGTAACTTCTCGTCATTGCCTTTGTGCGCTAAATACCAGGATGACCCCGATGTATTTTTTTTTAATTCTTTCGCGATAAATGCTGCGAATTTCAACCCGTTGACCAAACATAATTCCAACAACAATTGATAAATTATCCCTTCAATTGTAAAATGCTTTTACTTCTTGGTTTTTTATTTCTGCAGGCCAACTATTTTCCATGTATTGTAACAATAAAATATCATCTTCTAATTAATCATATTCTATCATTCTGTATGTTAAGGGTAAATTTTGTAAATTATTTTGTAAAATAGCTTTAAATTCATTTTCAAAATGCACTGCTGCTATAATATAGTCTTATGTCTCGCTTGAATTCTTGGCGATTAGTTGCGAAAGCACATCTGGATATCCGAAACTTTCTGTTTATATAAACTTTATATCAAAATAGTACGCCAATAACTTGACGGACCAGCGTTGCAAACGATTCGTTTGATAAACAGCAATACCAGACTTTCTGCCGAAAATTGCTAGTAATGGTTCATACTTTATATCTGTATGAAGCTTATATTTTCTACTATTAATTATTTTATGGAATTTTGTAACAGCGAATACCAGAGCGAGTCCGTCCTTTTCAATCTGACTATACGACTTCTCCGCTAATGTCAGAGATCTGGAAGCATGGTATATAGCTTTGACAGAGCCATCTTCATCTTCGTGTAGAATACATACACCTAAACCATATTGAGCTGCTTCAGCAGCAACGATGATTTATTTTGATGGATCGTAGTGTGTGGGTAACAAATTTGAAGAAAGTGCCTCCTTTAGTTGCATAAAGCTATTGATGTTATTTTGTTTCCACTGCCATTTTACATTTGTTTTCAACCTCGTAGCTGACGCATGTTGTTAACTAATTTGTCATAAAGGTTAGCAGCACCAAGAAAAGATCGTAGGCCTGATATATAAGCTGGTTCTGGGATTTGTTTTATTGCAGAAATACGTTGTGGATCAGGTTGAAGTCCATTTCGGTTTATAACGTACCCCAAGTATTTTACCTGATCAACGAAGAATTTACATTTTGAAAATTTTATTTTAAACCCGTAGTTCTGAATACGACGCAAGACTTTCTGTAAATTTTTATTGTGTTGTTCTTCATCTTTACCGGAAACAAAAATATCGTCGTTATAAGCTGCGACATCATTCAAACCGGAAAGCATTTTATCCATGGTTTGTTGAAAAATTGCTGGAAACGTTTTGACACCAAAAACCATGCGGTTACAACGATATAAGCCCTTGTGAGTTGTTATGGTAAGAAGATGCTTTGACTCATCGTCAGCTTCAATTTGGAGGAAAGCATCTGATAAGTCGATATGACTGAAATATTTTGCATTGGCTAGTTTTGAAAAAATATCCTCAGGGAGAGGTAGTAGATACTGATGAGTTTTGAGGGAGTCATTCAAACCCATTGAAAAATCTGCACAAATTCTGACGGACCCATTTGGCTTCTTTATAACAACTATTGGTGCTGCCCAATCCGAGTAGTTCAGCTTCGACAATATGTTGAACAACATTGGCTCCTGGACGTTTTGGAAGAAAAAATGGTAGACCGTTGGGTTTTGTAACTAAATGTGCATTCCTTTTTGTACACAGGCCAACTTTTTCGTCAGAAACATCTGGAAAAGAGAATTTTAAACTATTAATATTCGTATTAATTGATACAGGAATACTTTCCCGATTTTCAATCATAACTGTGTTACAAATTGTGTTGAGTGACATATTGTCTAATTGTAGAGCTTTTATCCAATCTAAACCCGTTAAGTTTAAATTGTTTATTGGTGTTACATAGCAAGTAACAAAAGCTTTTCTATCCTTGAATTGAACATCGCAGTTAAACTGGAGAGAGAGTGGTAACTCTCCTGTTGCGCTTCTAGCTTTTTAAATGTGTTCTCTCATATTAGAGTTATATCAGATGATGTGTCGAGTTGTAATTTGAGTTTTTCACCACTAGTTTCTATGCTTATATATTTTTTATATTTATTTGTGTGCTTATTGCGTTTACAATGGAAATACCTTTTGTTTCCAAATTTTTGTTTTTGCTGTTTTTGTTAAAATTTATTGGTTTTGTTTTGTTCTTTGTTTTCTTAGCTATACTGCAATAGCCTTCCTTGTGGCCAAATATATGACATTGCTCACATTTTTTCTTACGATACGAACACTCCCGAGCATAATGTAGACCACCACAAAACCAGCATGGATACTTCCGAGCTGTTTTCTGATTCTTTGCCTATAATTGATGCACTTGCGATTCTATTTTGAACTTTCTATAAGCACTGTATCAGTCTTTAAATTAATACGACGTTGACATTTTCTTGAAAGGGATATAATGTTATAGAACTGCCTTCATTGTCGATTTGAATTAACAATTTTGGTCGATTATCAAAATCAGATGGTGATTTTAAGCCTATGAAGAAAATTAATTTTCTTAACAAAGGACGGACCTTAACTGCATCATCGAGTTTAGCTGCATCAATATTAAATAAATCCTTGTACCGTTCAAACCACATTTCAAATGTGAGGTTATGTTCATCGAAATTAAATTTGGTGATATTCGTACCCAGTGCTTCGATGAAGAATTCAACGTTGTCGTTTTTGGATCTTACCGGTGGAGTGGCTGATTGTGAAGCCAAATTCCTCACCAGCTCGTGTAAAGTCAAATTTTATTGGTGGGGTTCCAGTTGCATCTTAAGCATTTGTTTCAGTACCTCATCCATTTTTTCATGTTTATGAATATTTTTTCTTTTTTATATTTCTTTTTGTTTACGAAGAAGAAAATTTTGTTTTTTCAATTCAACTTTATTTATCAAGCTTGTAAAAGATATCTATTTAAAATAAAAATTTTTCAAATAAAAATTACAAAAGCTATCTAAAAAAATTTAATATCCATTTTATTGTTTATTTTAACCTTTATAAGGTTAATAAACATTTGTATGAAATTTTGCATTATGTTTAAAACTAGTGTTGGGAATTCTGTTATTTTTAATGAGCGCTCTTTCTAGTTCAATTATTTAAAAAAAAACTAGTTCGTTCTTATAGTTCAATCGCCCTTTTTGTGAATTTTTGTTTTTATACCCTCCACACCTCAGTGGCCGAGGGTATATATAGATTTGTCATTCCGTTGCTTACGCATCGAAATAAATTCCGGAGACCCCAAAACCATTTATTTTCTTGATCCTTATGGCAAGGGAAGTTGATTTAGAGATGAGCGTCTGGCCGTTTGTCTGTGGATATCACGATCGCACCCTCAATATCTAAGCTAGGCCGTTCGATTTTCTATAAAATCGTTTACTAACATCCCAAAGTAGATGCAATTAAAATTGTCAAAATCGGTTAGAAGTTTCATGAGATATGAATGACACTTTGAAAAAACTCTGGAAAAACAACAATTTTCAGTGTGTTTGTTATTTTTCTTAAGATTTGTGTTATATGTTGTATTTCTTCGTATTGTTGAAGTCATTGTAGCCCTGTGTATATCTATACTGCACGTGCCATATTGACATAAAAATTAAAAATAAAAATTAAAAATTAATAATTAGAAATTAAATTTTAAAAATTAAAAGCAAAAAATTAAAAATTAAAAATTAAAAATTAAAAATTAAAAATTAAAAATTAAAAAAACCACCTCGGTTTGAGTATTGATGATAAATGTAAACAAAATATTGGAAAAATATGCATGCATTTCCTATATGCATGCGTTTCCGCTGTAGCATATAACGAAGTAAAATTCAGGCTTTATTGGCAGATGTTATTCTGAGTACTAAAGCAAGGCGATTGCATGCACTTGGTCCAGCTTTTGCTCGTCGGAGGGGAGGTTCGGTGCCTGCTGTATTCGTGCCAACATTGCTACAGTAAAATTTTAAAGTTATGCATGCTGAAGAATAAGATAGGTGAGGAAAAAAGGGGAAAAATAGGAGCCAAAAGAGGGAGAGATAAAGAACAAAACGACCATTGTACCTAAAAATTAAAAGCAATCTGTACCGAAAGTATCAAAAGTATATCTTGGATGTTACAGATATATAATGCCCACCCTACCATGATCTCTAACTAAATTAAAAACCGAATAAAAGTTACATTTAGAAATCCCATTACTGACACAGCAAGTGAAAAACCAAAAGTTTTAAATCAAACAGATGAATTTAAATTTAGTCACAAATCAATTGATTTATTTAAAACCAAAGTCATTTAGAAACAAAATTTAAAGTTGTATTACCGAAATATTTATAAAATATCATTTATGAACTATATTATGTAAAAATAAACAAAATGATAATAATAAAAATAAACAAAATGATAATAATAATAATTCAGTTATAAAAAAAATATTATTAATATTCAGGTTCTACTATTTCATATTATAATTAAAGCCACCTTTTTCTTGTTTTTACAAAAAAAAATATTTTAATTGATTACAGTAATTCAAAAAAATTTAATTGAAATCACAACAATAAAAAAACAATAATTCAAATTATGCCATTCAATTAGTGGATTCCTCATTTCAATCAATCCTCATTTAATCCATAGGAAGAAAGTAAAAAGTATAATTGAAATGATATTAAAAGTATTAAAATTTGTGGGTAATTTAATGAAAAGACTAGTAAATCAATTGAATCAAATTTATATTGATAGGATCAAAAAAAAAAAATAATATGCAAAAACAAAGTTTCAGTACTCCATGGAATGTATTTATATTCTGTTGTGATTAACGGGACAATGACTTTAAAAAACAAATCAAGAAAGTAAACGTAATATAAAATTCGACCGTTCTAAAATTTAATAATAAAAAAAAAAATTTTTTTTTCCATATGACGCAGTAACAATCATATTAATTAATTGTCAATTGAAATTTAGAATTGGTTATTAAATTTTAGTCTGGTCACTCGTTTACTTCTAAATAAAAAGATTTAATTGCAAGTTGAAAGCGAAGAACAAAAGGTAAATGAAATATAAATAAAAACAAAAAGACACTTACATCAATGTTGTTGTTGTTCCCACGTCGAAACATCTTTCGTAGTGCACAGCATACATGTTGTTGGAGTTGTCTGTCGAATTAATTCTTAAGCGAATCTCTTTGATTATTTACACATAAGGAGATAGGCTATGCTTAGCAACATTCTTCTTAAGAGAGCAATTAAATTTGTTCTTAAGCACTGAAACACTTTTAGGACAATATTTAGCTTACAATAACTTTATGTATTTTGTAATTGTTGTTAGCAACATGATTCATCTGATATTAGTTTTTTTTTTTTCTTTTTTTTTTGTTTTTTTTTCTTTTTTCTTTCTTTTGTTTTTTTTTTTGTTTTTAACAGCGACTTAAAGGGAAATAAAACATTATTTAAAGAGATTATGAAAGAAAATCAGAAGAAGAAAACAACGAGAAGAATTCTTGCTTGTCTGTATGTTTGTACATATGTATACATATTCACCTACTATGTAAAATGTAAATATGTACAATGCATATTGTAATACGATTTTAACAAAAAAGAAATTATTTTACACTGTCGAGCAAAAATAATTTTAAATTCTTTTCCTTTTTCTTCTACATATAGAAATTCAAAGTAATTACATTATAATCAATTTTTACAATAACTTTTAATTTTGTTGTTTTCTCTTTTTTTTTTTTTTTTTTTTGTTAATGTCACTTTTCGTTTTCATTTTTTTTTTTGTTTTGTGGTTTAGTTGGTTAGCACATACCTACATATTAAGTATATATATAATAATCGGCGAAGGGTAAGGTAAAATAAGCTGATATAAAAAAATTAGACGAGCGTAAGGCTTATTTTTCGTTCACTGTTTTTTTTGTTTTTATATAGAAATTTCACTGGATAATCAATCGTCCATTTAGGATTAAGCAATATATTGAAGCAATTCAATTGCATTCTAAACCAGCAATTTCACCCGCACACCGAATGACGACACCGCACTGAATGATACTCTCACCTTACTGAAGAGGTTAAAGCTGATGTTAAAAAAAAAATGAGAACCAAACGAAACTTCTATATTCCAATTAGGCAAAAGCTCATACCGATCACTTTGTTAGTGTAATAAAACACAATTAAGTGCCAAAACTATATAAAAGGTTAAAATTATGTGAATTTTTAAGTACAAAAAAGAGAGAGTAATGCAATAGTTACCATTAAAGATTGGCACCATAAATAAAAAAAGTAAATTTTGCACCCTCCACAATAGATGAAATAAATGAACTCTCTAAATAGAGATAAAAAAACATTAATGGATTGTCTATAAAAATCATAGTTAAGTTATTAAATTTACCTGATCTATAAAATATCGTATTTTTTTTTTTTGAACTTGCAGATCAATTCCTGCCTTTCGAAAAACGTATCCAACAATTAAATTTGGGTATTAATTAAATGAAGGAAAAAAAAATCTACAAATCAAAAAAAAATAATACTGAGGAGAAATTAACCAAGCGAAAATTAACTTGAAGATGTAATTTTGTACTTACAATTCGATCTCCTTTTCTTCACACTATCTAGGGTTAACGAAAAACTTTTATTTGAAAAAAATCAGCAAATTAGAAGAGAAATCACCTTCATTCGATGGCGGTTAGATGTTAAAAAGGTAGACAGTAATGTCTTGATTTTTCACGAAAGCTTCGCTTTACAACATGATTTGACTAACTTGAACATCTAACGCTATTTTTCCCAAAATCTAATAATTCATGCGTAAACAAAAGTGCGTATAAACGTCAATTATGTGATAGGAATTAAGTAAAGCTAAGTGTTGTGGTGTGATAAAATCACAACTAGATGGCGTTGGTGAAAAATTTTAAATATTTTAAATGATGTTAATAAAAAAATATAATTTATTAGTGAATTTAAGTTTAGGAAAATGCTGAAGCAAGCGCCTTTACATTTTCCCCTCGCCAAAATCAGACTTGGGGTTTGACAATACAAATTTCAAGGTTGATCCCGCTTGCGAGGGCTTAACGTAAAAAAATTATAAGCCTTTATTGCCTTATATCCTTAGCATGATAATTACCTAACAGATTGCCTCTTAAATCTTCTAGCTCATGATAAGATTTTCCTAGCTTTCTACGTATACGAGCCTTGACAAAAGTCGGAGCGAGCGTGGCATTGTATCCTTGTTCAAAACTACTCTGCTTGAAATTTCGCCTAAAAACCTCTTGGCCCACATCATAGGAAATTTCCCTAGCTCTAAGATTATAGGTTGTTTCATTTCGGTCAAACTGTTTTAGGATTAGATCTACAGCTCTTTTACCCATAATTTGAAGAGAATCGTTTCGGTCAAAACGCACAGTGCGATCATCAAGCGTTTCAAGCTGACGTAACAAAGCATACGTAGCTCCATTGGTTACCATATGTTGGCCAAATGTTAGATAATAAGGTGAAGTACCAATTGCAGAATGAACTGCAGACCTCAACGCACAGCTAATGTTACTAAGGAACTCATCCCAATTCTTCAGGTCATGTTTTACATATGCTTTAATGGCCGCTAATACATAGCGGTTTACACGTTCTGACGCATTAGCCTGGGGTGCATGAACAGCTGTATATACATGGTTTACACCGTACTTTTTAAATCATTAAATTCGTTAGACTTAAATTGTGAGCCATTGTCAGACACAATGGTCTCAGGGACACCAAAAGTGTGAAACAGTTCCTGTTCTAAATATTTAACAACAACATCTGATGTTAGCTTTTTAACCGCTTTTAAAAATGGGAATTTCGAATAATGGTCTAGTGCAATAAATATTCCAATATTACCTGAACGGGATCTTGGATAAGGTCCTAAAAAATCAACAAACAGTTTCTGGAAAAATCGTTGAGTTTCAGAAGTTTTACCCATCGGAGGTCTAAGAACTTGATTTGGATGCTTAGTTGATTTACATACATAACAATTATTAACATAGTTTCGAACATCAACAGCTAAAATCGGCCAAAAGTAAAATCGTCTAATTTTCTCAAGGGTTTTGTTTATAACCCCGTGTGAAGCTAAAGAACTATTGTGGGCCTTAAATAAAATTTCCGGAACCATTTCCCTTGGGATCCATAACTTCCACGTCAAATCATCGTGCAACTTTTCCCCCGTAGCATGTTCAGTTCGTCTGTATATGTAACCGTCAACTACTTTTAAGTCTGGCATTTCGTTAGTATTTTTGCTAATTTTTTTAGCCAGTGCTTTGTATTCGTCTGAGATAAAATGTGTAGACTCTAGGTCTACGAAAAAACCACTATCATTGTCAATATTGGTCAAACTGTTCACACCTAATTCGGACAAGTCTTCGGTATTGACCCACGAAAGAGCATCAGGAACTATGTTCGGCGTACCAGGTCTATGCTGAATGTTAAATTTGAATCCCTGCAGTTTTAAAGCCCATCGAGCTAACCTTGTACTGAGATCTGTCTGGGACATGAGCCACTTCAATGATGCATGATCAGTGATGACCGTGAACTCATGTCCTTCGACATATGCTCTAAACTTTTTAATACTTAGCAGAGCTGCTAAACATTTTTGTTCGGTTACAGAATATTTGATTTGTTCTTGGTTGAGCTTCTTGGACATAAATGCCACCGGAACCTCTTCACCGTCCGCATTCTTTTGAACCAATACTCCTCCTATACCTGTTTTACTAGCGTCACAGTGTATAAAAAACGGCTGCGAAAAATTTGGGCTGTGTAAAACGGGCGCGGTGCTCAAATGGGTTTTTAAAACTTCAAAAGCTTTCTGGGCTTCATCGGTCCATTCAAATTTCTTTTTACATTTTAACAAATCAGTTATAGGTGTAGTAACAGCGGCATAATTTCGTATAAACTTACGGTACCAACCCGTCATTCCCAAGAATCTTCTAACTTGTTTTACGGATCGCGGCACTGGGAATTCTGTAATAGTGGACACTTTCTCCGGATCCGTCCGTTTAACACCGTTACCAACCAAATGTCCTAGGTATTTAACTTCAGGAACACAGAAATGACTTTTCTCTATATTTATGGTCAACCCTGAGTCTTTTATCGATTGAGCAACTACCCTTAAAACCTCTAAATGCTTTTCGAAAGATTCCGATATAATCAGCAAATCATCGAGATATACAAACACCTCGCTCCTGAGAGCCGGAGAGATAACCTTATCCATTAATCTAGACATAGTCTGCGGGGCATTACAAAGCCCGAATGGCATAACTTTGTAATGGTATAGCGGTCTCCCAGGAACGGTAAATGCAGTCTTATCTTTAGATTGTGAGTCTAACGGAATTTGCCAAAAAGCGTCCTTAAGATTCAAGCTCGTTATAAATTCTGCTTTGGGTAGTCGGCTCAATATACCGTCAATCTGCGGCAGGGGATAAGCATCAGCGTTTATAAGCAGCAGCGTTTACAAAACCTTCTACATTCTGGTTCTTACCATCCGCAGTTTTAACCGACGTTTTTAGCGTATGATATGGAACTCCTGAGCTAAGGAAACTTTGAGCGGCCTCTGCACCAATACAGCTTATTGATGCTCCAGTATCCAATAATCCTAGAATGTTTTTGCCAAAGAGAATAACCTCAGCATACGGCCTTATATCACACGGTTTATCGAGGACCGAGCATACAAACTTTTTCCTACATTGCTTAACATTTTGCCAAAAATCTCGTATACGTAAAGATGAACGGGAAGGTTGATGATTATCTTTGAAAATTCTTTCCCTAGCCTCATTATACTCTTTTATTCGTTTATGTAATGGTTTCAAAATTTGGGGCATATTGGAAAAATCGATGGTTTCTGATTTTTTTGAAATTGGTGTAGCATTTATGTTAGTTCCGATTGTATTTTTGTCATTTCCGGTATTATTTAAGTAATTGCTAGTAGAGCGCTTTAGGATGGAAATTATATTTCCGTTTCCGTTTGTTTGTGTGCACCTTTCGGTACACCGCACCGCGAGTTTTTTTAAGCACAATATTTACAATTTGGTTTGTATGTATCTGCTTTACCGCAACCATAACAAAATATCGTACGATCAGAAAGACAGTCCTGATATCTATGTCCTGGCTTTCGACAGTTCCAACAAACTAAATTCACTTCCGATATTTCATCATGTTCAAATATTAAGTCTGCATCATTATCACCATTATCCTCAATCTCAGAGATACGTCTAGGAATGGGTGGATTTCTATGGAAACTAATCCCGTGTTTTCTCCTAACATCAGCCAGGAAAAATTCCCTACGGCGGCAAACATCACGAAGATGTTGAACCGAGTAGATTTGCGTGTTTAAAATCTCATGTTGTATTTCGGGTAATAAATTACGCCTTATTATTTCCACTAAGGTAGAATCATCAAGTGGTTATTTAAGCCGATCGAGAAGATCATTAATTGATTCATAAAATGAATCAAAAGTCTCATTTATTTTTTGTTTGCGATCCCTTAATAATTCCAAAAAGTCAATATCCGTACGAGCATCCCTATATTGTTGTCTAAGGGCCTGACATAAATTAGGCCATGTAATGGTAGTAACCATTCTATGGTATCGCCAGAACCAATCACTGGCTTTGCCTTCAAATAAAGAGCTAGCATTTTTGCACAATAAATCGAAATTATTTTGTAACGTTTGGGAAGTTAAAGATTCCACGCGGTATATAAAGCTATCAACCGAAAGGCTAGTTGAACCCCCTGAAAACTTAATTTTCCAGTTAGAAATTATTTGTAGGACCTTATCTGGCCGAACATTTAAATCAGATGATGAAGATGACCCAGAATTAGTATAGCTAAGTCTGCCATTTGAAAAAATATTTTCAGAACGCGGTTGATAAGAAGAGCTAGGTGTGGTTCTACTTGTTTAATACCTAACAAATCCCTAAAAGTTTGCTGTTCAACCGCTGGCAATGTTCGCATTTGTTGTGGTGTTTTCAACACTGACGGTGGTTGTAATTGTGCACCTAGATACGTTTGGAACGTTTAGGTTAAGTTTGGACAGGCTAGCCTCAATACTCGTCCCTATCATCTGGGCTATCTGAGTATTTAATGCCGTAAATAATTCTGCTTGCTGTTCTGCAACTATAGACGCTATCATTGACTTTAAATTTTCATTACGTATAGAAGTACTGGTAGTCACAGGTGGAATATGTGAGGTCACCGTATTGAAATTTTGTGGATTCAATGCAGATGTCTTCAATGGAATATTTTCTACCACTTGAACTGAAGCCTTTTCTATAAACGAAGCGTTAAGCTGCTCAGCTTGAGTATTATGTCCTGCAGATCTAGACCGAGTTTCGATGCTGGAAGCACCATCTTTTGGTGGGTCATTTATAACCCGCGAATTACAAATTGGACAAAAAGGTCTAATTTTCAAACATTTGTTCAAACATGATTTATGAAACTCATGTCCACAGCACGCTCTCACTAACTCAGTTTTCGAGGTTATAGTGTTACTACACACATTGCAGTCGGGATATCTATTACCAACTGAGGTTCATGCGGGATTATCTTTACTAGTCATGTTGAAAAATGAAAAATAAGAAAATTTTTAGAAGAATAAGTTTAAAAAAAAATAATTGTGGATATATTTCAGAAGTAAAACAAATTAAAAATTAAATAGCTATATTTTAGAATATTCAAAAAAAAAAAAAAAATTCAAAGAAATGTATGTAAATGTTGGTTTTAAGAAAGTCAAAAAAAAAAAAAAAACAATTACATAAAAATAACGCAGATTATTATCAAGATAAATATTACTCTTGAAGAAAAAATTTACGTTAGCAACCTTATGCTAAAACAAAAATAGAAAAATATGTATAATTATTTTAAATTCAAAGAATGTTTTTAATCATACATATATGTATAGGTAGATAGAAATACGAAATATAAATAGTTTTTTTATAACAGCCGGAAAAAGAAAGCTTCAAAAGATTCTGTTTACTGGAAACAGAAACTAAAAATCTTGTATGTATCGGTTTTCAGTACAAGCTGAATGGTAACAAGATAAAATTTTAATTGAAAATGAAAACTCAGAGATTAAAAATGAAGATTGGAAATAAGAGTAACACAAAACAAATTTGTGCTTTTTCTTTCTGGCTTTGCAAAGAGAAAACTATTGTTTAAATTTTAAATAAAGCAGCAAATCTGAGGAAACAAGTTGCTGCAGTACAAATTTATTTTCTTCGCTTAAGAAGGAAGTTTTTTTTTTCTTATTTAATATTTTCGTTTATTAACGATGACTTAAGCAACAAACCTTATTGCTCATACTAAACTATAGTTATAGTATGCATGTATGTACATACTTATATCTATAAAAAAATTATTAAATAAAATAACGTTAAGGATTTCAGGAATGTAAAAAAAATATTCAAATGAAAAAAATATCGATAAATGTTTTACTAATGGTATTAACTTGCTGTGGAAAAATTCTTTCGAACAGACAACTAAATTTTTTTTTTTTTTTTTTTTTGGGTACAAGGAGTATAAAGTTAAGAATAGATATAACTGTAGGGGATAAAACTATTTGGTCAAAGTTTTATAATTCCACCTGCAATTGGATAGGGTAAATAATTTACATCGCCGTCCTAATCGGTTAGACCTAGCTCAGTTGTCCAGGCACTAAATTCCTGAGAGAGAAAAACTGATAAAAAAAATTTACTCGAGATGCAGAAGCGATAAGCAACAAAAAAAATAGAAGGTTATTACGAAAGTCATAATGACTTATGCTTGAAATAATTTCCGTAAAATTTAAAGGTTGCTTGAAATGTCGAAAAGTTGAAAAAAAGATTTATTGAAATATAGAAAATGAAAAAAAAAGAAAAAGAAAGTTGGAGTCGAACAGATTATCATCGATATATTAAATATATATCATAGGATGTAAAACAAATATTGGTTGACCTGTTCGGGCCCCACGTTGGGCGCCAAAAATTTATATTGTAGCATATAACGAAGTAAAATTCAGGCTTTATTGGCAGATGTTATTCTGAGTACTAAAGCAAGGCGATTGCAAGCACTTGGTCCAGCTTTTGCTCGTCGGAGGGTAGGTTCGGTGCCTGCTGTATTCGTGCCAACATTGCTACAGTAAAATTTTAAAGTTATGCATGCTGAAGAATAAGATAGGGGAGGAAAAAAGGGGAAAAATAGGAGCCAAAAGAGGGAGAAAAAAAAGACCATTGTACCTAAAAATTAAAAGCAATCTGTACCGAAAGTATCAAAAGTATATCTTGGATGTTACAGATATATAATGCCCACCCTACCATGATCTCTAACTAAATTAAAAACCGAATAAAAGTTACATTTAGAAATCCCATTACTGACACAGCAAGTGAAAAACCAAAAGTTTTAAATCAAACAGATGAATTTAAATTTAGTCACAAATCATATTGATTTATTTAAAACCAAAGTCATTTAGAAACAAAACTTAAAGTTGTATTACCGAAATATTTATAAGATATCATTTATGAACTATATTATGTAAAAATAAACAAAATGATAATAATAAAAATAAACAAAATGATAATAATAATAATTCAGTTATAAAAAAAATATTATTAATATTCAGGTTCTACTATTTCATATTATAATTAAAGCCACCTTTTTCTTGTTTTTACAAAAAAAAATATTTTAATTGATTACAGTAATTCAAAAAAATTTAATTGAAATCACAACAATAAAAAAACAATAATTCAAATTATACCATTCAATTAGTGGATTCCTCATTTCAATTTAATTAATCCATAGGAAGAAAGTAAAAAGTATAATTGAAATGATATTAAAAGTATTAAAATTTGTGGGTAATTTAATGAAAAGACTAGTAAATCAATTGAATCAAATTTATATTGATAGGATAAAAAAAAAATAATATGCAAAAACAAAGTTTCAGTACTCCATGGAATGTATTTATATTCTGTTGTGATTAACGGGACAATGACTTTAAAAAACAAATCAAGAAAGTAAACGTAATATAAAATTCGACCGTTCTAAAATTTAATAATACAAAAAAAAAATTTTTTTTTTCCATATGACGCAGTAACAATCATATTAATTAATTGTCAATTGAAATTTAGAATTGGTTATTAAATTTTAGTCTGGTCACTCGTTTACTTCTAAATAAAAAGATTTAATTGCAAGTTGAAAGCGAAGAACAAAAGGTAAATGAAATATAAATAAAAACAAAAAGACACTTACATCAATGTTGTTGTTGTTCCCACGTCGAAAGATCTTTCGCAGTGGACAGCATACATGTTGTTGGAGTTGTCTGTCGAATTAATTCTTAAGCGAATCTCTTTGATTATTTACACATAAGGAGATAGGCTATGCTTAGCAACATTCTTCTTAAGAGAGCAATTAAATTTGTTCTTAAGCACTGAAACACTTTTAGGACAATATTTAGCTTACAATAACTTTATGTATTTTGTAATTGTTGTTAGCAACATGATTCATCTGACATTAGTTTTTTTTTTATTTTTTTTTGTTTTTTTTTCTTTTGTTTTTTTTTGTTTTTAACAGCGATTTAAAGGGAAATAAAACATTATTTAAAGAGATTATGAAAGAAAATCAACAGCATTGCCAGAAGAAAAAAACAATGAAAAGAATTCTTGCTTGTCTGAATGTTTGTACAAATGTATACATATTCACCTACTATGTAAAATGTAAATATGTACAATGCATATTGTAATACGATTTTAACAATAAAGAACTTCTTTTACACTGTCGAGCAAAAATAATTTTAAATCCTTTTCCTTTTCTTCTACATATAGAAATTCAAAGTAATTACACTATAATCAATTTTTACAATAACTTTTAATTTTGTTGTTTTCTCTTTTTTTTTTTTTGTTAATGTCACTTTTCTTTTTCATTATTTTTTTTTGTTTTGTGGTTTAGTTGGTTAGCACATACCTACATATTAAGTATATATATAATAATCGGCGAAGGGTAAGGTAAAATAAGCTGATATAAAAAAATTAGACGAGCGTAAGGCTTATTTTTCGTTCACTGTTTTTTTGTTTTTATATAGAAATTTCACTGGATAATCAATCGTCCATTTAGGATTAAGCAATATATTGAAGCAATTCAATTGCATTCTAAACCAGCAATTTCACCCGCACACCGAATGACGACACCGCACTGAATGATACTCTCACCTTACTGAAGAGGTTAAGGCTGATGTTAAAAAAAAATGAGAACCAAACGAAACTTCTATATTCCAATTAGGCAAAAGCTCATACCGATCACTTTGTCAGTGTAATAAAACACAATTAAGTGCCAAAACTATATAAAAGGTTAAAATTATGTGAATTTTTAAGTACAAAAAAGAGAGAGTAATGCAATAGTTACCATTAAAGATTGGCACCATAAATAAAAAAAGTAAATTTTGCACCCTCCACAATAGATGAAATAAATGAACTCTCTAAATAGAGATAAAAACATTAATGGATTGTCTATAAAAATCATAGTTAAGTTATTAAATTTACCTGATCTATAAAATATCGTATTTTTTTTTTTTTTTTGAACTTGCAGATCAATTCCTGCCTTTCGAAAAACGTATCCAACAATTAAATTTGGGTGTTAATTAAATGAAGGAAAAAAAAATCTACAAATCAAAAAAAAAAAAATAATACTCATGTTAGAGGAGAAATTAACCAAGCGAAAATTAACTTGAAGATGTAATTTTGTACTTAAAATTCGATCTCCTTTTCTTCACACTATCTAGGGTTAACGAAAAACTTTTATTTGAAAAAAATCAGCAAATTAGAAGAGAAATCACCTTCATTCGGTGGCGGTTAGATGTGAAAAAGGTAGACAGTAATGTCTTGATTTTTCACGAAAGCTTCGCTTTACAACATGATTTGACTAACTTGAACAGCTAACGCTATTTTTCCCAAAATCTAATAATTTATGCGTAAACAAAAGTGCGTATAAACGTCAATTATGTGATAGGAATTAAGTAAAGCTAAGTGTTGTGGTGTGATAAAATCATAACTAGATGGCGTTGGTGAAAAATTTAAAATATTTTAAATGATCTTAATAAAAAAATATAATTTATTAGTGAATTTAAGTTTAGGAAAATGCTGAAGCAAGCGCCTTTACACCGGTTATATGACATAACTTCTCGTTTAATTTAGTTTTTGCTAATTAAATAGCTCTCCCTAACCTCCATTGCAAAGGTAATGATTGTGTAGGGTGGCTATATGCATTAAATCGTGCTTTTTTGGCTTCTAAATGGTCAAATATTTCTTCATTGCGGCCATATATGAAACAAGGATTACTTCGAAAATGCACTGAAAAGTTTAATGATGATCTCAATATAATATTTGAATGGGCTTCTTTAAATGGACTTTACTTAAATCCAAAAAAAATCAAAATGTTTAGTTATAACTCAATAAAATCAAACCATCCCTATAGATATTCCAGTATCCTTAGGTGATCAGAATATGGAAATTGTGGAATCTGCTAGGAATCTGGGAATCATTTTTAATAAGTCGCTGACGTGGAACAATCAGATTAATTCTGCATCTGGAAAAATATTTGTAATGCTAAGAACGTTGTACCCTATACAATATCTTACACCTTTAAACATTCGTGTGCTTCTCGCGAAAACTTTCAATTTGCACGATCCAATAGAGGAAATAATCTTATTCAATTACGATATCGAACATTAATCTCTAGTTGGCAATTTTTATAAATACCATATGTCTGTGGAACTCGTTACCCAACAATTTACAAATAACAGACAACGCTTTACAATTTAAAAATGAATTTTTTAAAAATGATTTGGTCTCTAATTATCAACTTTCTTAATTATTGTTTCATTTGTGATTATATTAAATATTCTATACTCTCCCATTATATATTAATTTTTTACTTATATTTTTATACTTTTGTAATTTAAAATTATTTTTATTTTTATATTTTTCTTGTTTCTTAAAAGTATTGTAACTACTATCACAAATTGATTGTATCATTACAAGATCACATACTGTAATTAAAAAGATTTTTGTTGTATGTGATATCCACGTTTAATAAATAAATAAATAAATATAGGTCGGATGGAGTAACAAAATAATAACCGAAAAAAGCTCCCTCAACTTTTTTTTCAAAAAAATATTGCCATATTTGGAAAATATATAGAATAAATTTATGATAATAATTAATTAAATTAGGGATGCCAAACGCAAAAAACCAAATATCGCAAAAATTTAAAATAAAATAATTTGTAATTTGTTATCTTTATTTTCTGAAGAACTTCAAATATTCATACAAAAAAAAATTGTGAAAATTTATGTATAAATAACATTCTCATCAAATTGCGTTTATTTATGTAACAATTTTTATGTTCGCAATTCTTAAATATCATTTGAGGTTTTATAAAATTCATTGAACTTAAATTAATGTTTTCTGTAGTCCGATTCTGTAAATTTCAACGATCCGAAAATCGCAAAATATTTCGACAGCTATTGTTGTTTGCACTAAGGATTAAGTGATTCACTAAGTACATACATCTTAACGACAGTCGACAAATCTATTTTTCTATTTATTTAAATTGTAAACGAGTGGCATCTCTGTCAAAATAAGCGAAAAACACAAAAAAGAATAGAAAAACAAATTACTTCGTGTTTGACAGGATGATTTTATGTTTAATATCTCCATTTTTTTTACTAATATTTCTGTTTATTTATTTGAAAATGAAATAATGAATTGAATATGTTATTTAATTTTTTTTATTTATATAAAAAAATTTTTTTAATAGAAGCAAAATATTTTCACTATTTTATGATTTTTATTTATGTATAACGACATTTCAACCTAAAAATTTAAGTTTTTATCGATTGAATAAACTACACAAAAATGGTTGTCGTTTAGATAACAACAACAGCTGACTTTAACAAAAGCGAATATCGTTTAAAAATTTTACTGATAATTTTGCTTTTCTTTTTTTAACGATTCGACTATCGTTAAAAGAAGTTACTGAAAAGCTATTAATTTCTCCTGAATGCCAATATTTTTTTTAATGTAAACATTTTTTAAATGTAAACATATTTGGTGTTTTTTTTTGGAATTTGATGCAACTGATGTCTTCTAAATTTAAAATTATTATTTCCGAAGTTTTGATATGATTTTCTGAAATTCAATTAATATTTTATAATTTATAATTGGAAATTTTAATTCCAGTTTTTAGAATTGATATTTTCTAAAATTTGAATGGGAAATTTAAAAAGTGCAATTTTTTATTTATGTGAATAATACTGCTTTAGTGATTATAAACAATTTTTAAAAATTTGATTTAATCGCAATCAGATATTTTGTAGGTAAAGCAGAATAATAATTCTATATAACCATGTAGAACTGTTTTGAAAGCATTGATGAACTCGGTAACTCTATTTTGTGAAGACAACAAAAAGTTAGTATGCCAAACTTATGTTCATATTTGTAAAAGAATAATAAAAAAACGTATGAAATAATAAAAGACCAGCCCGTGTATACTCTTAACATTGTGCTGTATGATATCTATTTGAAAATATTGACATTAATGTTAAAATAGAAATTACTATTGCAAAGCTAATTAGAACAAAAATTGTGGCGCCATCTACTGTGGCATAGTCACGCTGAGCAAAATGAAGTGACACTCTGTTAATGCAAAATAAATGTATTTTCCCCACAACAAAAGATTGCACAAGTTTATATAAATAAAATAATATATCGATTTATTTCTAACATGCAGTTATTATGGATATACATATATAGAATATATGTATATTATTTGTATTATTTAATATGTGTATGTATATGTAAATATTACACACAAAAAATACAACATCAAACGTTATTTTTGGGTTTTTCTCTTAAATAAATTAATACATAAAATTTTTTTTTTGCTAAATTTACATTGTTTTTTTTATTACCAACTAGGTATTTTAGCATTATTTGCTTCAGATGCTGGTGAATTTTTACTCCCTTTATATTAACTCGTAGTGTCTGCTTGTCGAAAAAATTTGGATCGATTTTAACCCCCTTCCCGTGACCCAATCGATCTGAAACTTTGCAAGCAGGCTCGTGGCAACGACAGAAATGATCTAGTAAATTTTTTTAGTGATGCCAAAAGAATGGAAACTGTTAATTTTTTCTACCAGATTTGATAAAAAAAAATGTACAAAGGGTTAGTTTTTATTATATTATTACCACAATGACCACCAAAACAACAAGTCCAGCTATGACAACAATACAACATTTAGAATAACAACAAGAACAATATAGAAAACATCATATTTTTAATTTTTTTTACTTTTTCAGAGATTTCCCTGGACTTGTTCCACCGATTTTAATGATTTTTGAAATAGAAATCTTCCCATGAATTTGTTGAATCATTCTCACTAAAAATGATGACCTTAGCTATCCTACTGAGGACGTGATCGTGACAAGAACAACATAGAAAATTATGTTTTTTAAAGACTTTTTTTAGTTCTTTATTTAAATCTCGGGCCCTAATTGACCGATTTGGACGATTTCAAATACCAGACTTCTCAGGATGTTAATAAATCATTTTTTATATCAACGAGCACCCTAGCTGCCCGATTGATGCTGTTATCGTGATTTCCACAGACGGACAGACGGACAGACGGACATCGCTATATCAACTCCGGTTGTTATAAGGATCACAAATATATATATTTTATGGGGTCCAATTTTTTTTTTTTATTATTACAAATGGAATGACAAACTTATGTATACCCTCTGCACACTGGGGTGGAGGGTATAAAAATTAACCCTTTATAACTCAGGATCATAAAAATTTTTGACAAATAACGTTGACTTTGTAAAATAAAACTGCTCAGGCGAGGAATGAATTTATTTCCGAATTTAAAATGTGTTATACTAATCTGCAAGAGTGTAATGGAAAGGTGACTGTTTGACACTTACTCTCTAACATTTACTCTTACACTCAAGAAGAATAACCTACATTAATAATATTATCTGAATCCATATAGTTCAGTTGCTATTGGTAACCCCAGAGAAAAGGTTGGTATACTACCAATAAAATAATATCTTGTTATCCCATTCTATTAACCGATTTGTTTTTATTTTCTTACCCCGTCAGTGGGTTAACTGAGGCCAGGACTCAACATTTTGTGATCCATCGAACCGGATAGGAAAGTTAATTCATTCGCAAATTAATTACAGATCCCCCAAAAAAGTGGAAAATAAAAATAATCACCCGAAAAGTGGAAAAGAAAAAATAATCATCCCTATAAAATTCCAGTGCAGCTCAATACCTATAATACATCTGTGGTATCACCCCGATAAAATAAATAAAAAATAAGTGCGAAACTTATATCAGTGTATTATAATGTGAGTATTAAATGAAATATAAAATTTGTTTTTTTTGTTAATATTCGCTACAAAATTCCCAGCAACAATCAATATATGAAGTTATTTATTATATATTTACTGGTCAGACAGCTATAATTTGCAAGCAGTAAAATATCCCTTGAAAATAAGAACGATATCCACAAAACAAAACTTTATTTTATTCAGTGTAATTACTTCATTTAACATAATCTCTTAACTGCACGGTCGGTGTTATTAAGTTAAATACGTTGCTGTTATGCTTTCTCCTTTTTTGTGTTAAAGTTAATACTCGTACATTAAGACCAACAGAAGGAGAAAATAAGAAGAGCTTTAAGTAAAGAGAAACTGTGACTGGTGATGTTAATAAACAGTGTTATATCGGTTTAGTTTTTTTTAGTGGTGAATAATCTTATAGATTTAAAAGGAGAAATAAGCGTACAATATTAATATAAACAATCTCTCAAACTGTAATCACTTCATTAACATAATCTATTCTATAAGTCGATTAACTTCACGTTCAATATTATTAAGGTAATTACTCTGCTGTTATGCCTTCCCCTTTCTGTTAATGTAAATACATTTGAACTAACAGCAGGAGAAATAAGAACAAGTACAATTAACGACGAATAGTGACTTGTAGTATTAACATGCAGTGCATTTGTTTTGGTGTTTTTCCGTGGTTGGATAATTACATACATTTAAAAGAAAGATAAGTGAACAATATTAACATAATCAATCCCTTAAATTATTTTTCGATTAAATTAAATAAATTAAAAATAGAATACCCCGTTGATTATTGAAACTATTCAAGCTGCTAACACTTATTTCTATCATAAATAAAAAATAAAAAATTTAAAACATTTTGTTTGTCTTTAACTAAATTACTTAACAGCTCGTTTCAATCTAATTTTGAAGCTATTCCTGAAAATGTTCATACTGTTCATACAGTCGAAGTACATAAGGATGAAATTCTCCAACTATGGAAATCTTTTCGATCAGCATACGATTTAGAGGGAAAAATAGACTTATAGTCTTTAAACCAAAGATTTTATAGAACATTCGAGGCACATGTAAAAGTTTTATCTAAAGCAAATGAAATATTCGATCATGTTTGTCATAAGGCTGCCCCCGTAAATGATACTCAAAAAAGCCATTCTGATCTGGGTCCCAACATTTCTCTACAACCATGTGACACTAAAACTGTCTATGGAGACTATATCTCCTGGCCTTACTTTCGTGACATGTTCACCGCACTCTATATCAACAATACCCGATTATCCCCAGTAGAGAAATTGTGTCAACTGCTTAAGAAAACTCAAGGAGAACCGAATGAAATTTTAAGAAATTGCCCTCTGACAGACGATGGTTTCGAAATGGCATGGAGGAATCTTGTAGAATGTTACGAGAATAAGCGAGTCCTAGTTAACGCACAATTGAAAGCCCTTTTCAAATTGTCTCCCTTTTATAAAGAATCAGGACCCAGTATCGAAGAACTTCAGCGCATAATCAATGATTGTGAGGCCAATCTCGCACTTTTAGAGAGTGACACAAAAAGTTGGGATGTTATATTTGTATATATTTGTCCTAAATTCCTCCCTGATGTAAGTCTCCATCTGTGGACACCATGTTTAGGAAATAGTAAAGAGCTGCCATCATGGAACGAGATGGATAGTTTTCTAACATCTAGGTATCAGTATCTTGAGGGGTTTGCTGATATGCGAGCAATCCCTGCGCCCATAACCACCACGTTAATAAACCCCTGAATACGAAAAAATATAATTCATATGATCCAAAGAAGGTAAACACCTTTCAAACAAAAGTTGCTCCGAATATGTCGAAGAAGTGCTCTCTTTGTCGTGATTTTCACCCATTAAGATTATGCCCTGGTTCTCTTAAAATGAATATTGCAGATCGTTTTGCTATAGTTAAGAAACCAAAAATAAGTTCAAACTGTTTAGCAGTCTCTCATGATTAGAAAAGTTGTAAAAGTCGGTATGTCTGTTATTTCATTCGCTTTTATATCGACCAGAAAACCCATCGAAATCTGATCATCTTACCATCGGACAATCCGAACCCTCATTTTTAGCTACTCCGACTTATAATAATGAGTCATGCTCGTGAATTACCGCACACTCCAGAGTTTAGCTCTGATAATAACCCCTCAACTTCACCGGCTGCTGCAGCAAAAATACGCCAATCGTATTCAACATAGCTACAGTCCACTACAAACAATTCAATTGTCCTTGGTACCGCTTTGATTGACATTTGTGTCGGTGATATACGTTGTACTGTACGAGCTCTTATAGATTCAGCCTCGGAAGCTACTTTTATTACTAAAAAGCTTCAAATGAAACTGAATTTATCAACGAAAGCTGCTCAAACAGAAGTAATCGGGTTAAATGGAACGTTAAAAGCTACATAAACTCAACTTTGTTTTATCACTATATGGTCTCCTGTTGATAAAATATTCAATACAACAACCGAAGCCTTTGTTGTTAAAATTGACAACCCAGTTGCCATATGATTCTGCTTATACTGTTAAATACTCAAACTTTTCTGACCTTTATATGGCTGATAACCTTGTCAAAAAATCATATCAGGTCGATGTACTGTTAGGTGGAGGTGTATATCCAAAAATTATTGAAAGTGGTATGAGATGGAATGAAGGCCGAACATTGGTGGCACAACAAAGAGTATTTGGCCGGATAATTACTGGTAGAACTAGGTCGATAGTTTCCCTCTAAGCTTTCTCCGTTTTTCATAACGAAGTTTCATTAAATAAGCAGCTAAGTCGTTTTTGGGAATTGGAAGAAATTCCAAATCGACCTCATATGTCCGACGATGACATCCACTGTGAAAATCTCTTTAAATCAAAAACTTACCGTAATGAAAGTAGCCGATTTGTTATCTCTCTCCCATTCAAACAGGAATACCCGATGGACATCAATCTTGGGTTTTCTCGTGAGTTAGCCGCATCTCAATTTCTTCGGAATGAGTCGAGATTGCTAAAAAATGCTCAGCTGAAATCCGAATATGATAGGGTTATTACAGAATATTCAACACTTGAACACATGGCTGAAGTTTCCCCTACATCGCATGGAAATGTCAAATTTTATTTACCCCATCATGCAGTGTACAAGTCTGATAGTACTACCACAAAACTTCTAACGGCGTTAGTCTTAATGATGTTCTGCATGCAGGACCCGTGCTTCAAGCAGATTTGACAATTCTTATTATCAGATGGCATTTTTTGAAATATGTGTTTAATGCGGATATAGAAAAGATGTATCGCTAGATACGCTTCAACACTTCACATACCCAGTTTCAACGAATTATATTTCGTGCATCCCCTGACCAAGGTCTTAAAGATTTTGAACTTAACACAGTCACTTTCGGTGTCAACTGTGCTCCATATCTGGCAATTAGGACTTTGTTAGAATTGGCTAAGCAATGTGAATCGCAATATCCCGAGATTGCTGATATTCTTAAAAACTGTATGTACGTCGATGACATTCTAGTTGAAGCGCATACACTATCGAATGCCATAAAATATCGTGATGAGTGTATACAAATTTTGAAATCAGCAGGGTATGAACTACGCAAGTGGGCAGCTAATAATGAATATCTTTTGAAAGATTTACCACCCGATCAGTTGCTAGATGCTGAGTTCCTTAAGTTAACTGACTCGAGCACGACAAAAACTTTAGGTTAACGATGGAATGCTGGAAAAGACCAATTCTTTTTCAAACCGTCACAGGTGATTGGTAAAACAGCAGTAACAAAAACATCAATTTTATCTGAAATTGCAAAACTTTTCGATCCCGCCGGTTGGCTAGCACATAAAATTGTGGTGGCAAAAATGATAATGCAGCAGGTGTGGAAAGATGGTACAGATTGGGATGAAGTTCTGCAGTCTTCCACTCTTCAACAGTGGTATTCATTCCTCGATGATTATCCCAATATTGAATATATTAAAATTCCCCGATTTGTCGATTATAACCCCTCATATTCTATCGAATTGCGTGGTTTTTGTGACGTTTCTGAGAAAGCATACGCTGCTACATTATACATACCGCCTGAAAATTAAGGATTTGTGTCGTCGCACCTTCTTATGGCTAAAACAAAAGTGGCACCCGTGTCGTGTCGCTACCCCGAAAAGAAATTTTAGGCGCTGAACTTATGGCAAAAATGGGATTCAGTAAGATCTCAGTTATCTATAACTATCTTTAAAATCTTTTTATGGACCGATTCGCAAATCGTGTTATCCTGGTTACAGAAACCCGCCGATCATTGGACTACCTTCGTTGCAAATAGAGTCGAATTTATAGTAGAAATGGTCGGTACTGAGGCTTGGGCTCATGTTAAGTAAAAGTTCAACGCCGCCGATTTGGCAACGCGTGGTCTTTTAGCGTCAGAATTAGTCTCAACTGACTTATGGTGGCATGGACCACCGTGGCTTAAACATCGTCATTCAGACTGGCCCATTACCATAACAAAACTGGGAACTCATGAAGAGATTAAGATACAAGTCACCTTGACACAGATCTCTTATAGCGATTTATTAAAGGTCCATTTTCGTAATGCTACTCTGGCCAGAACTATGCGAGTGTTATGTTACTGTTTTCTTTTTATCATGCTCTATCCCCCAAAATACAAGGTTCATTATGACTCCACAGATCTTCAACACAGTGAGATTAATCACGTCAGCAATCGTCTAGTAATAATGGCTCAAAAGCTTTACTTCCCTGAATATTCTCTTCCCTCTCAAGGTTTTGAAGTCCCTCGGAATAGTAATATATTAACATTCAACCCTTCCATAGACTCAAAAGGCATTTTGCGAATTAACGGTCGACTTTCCCAATCCCCTATGCTCAACTATGAAGACAAATTTCCGAAATTGTTGCCCTACTCGGCCCCATTTACAAGAAAGTATCTCAAACATCTTCATTTATGTTCTATACATGGTGAAAATGCGTTACTTATGCGATTAATGAGAGCGGAGTTTTGGGTAGCCTTTTCAAAGAATTTGGTTAAGACCACCGCTAATACCTGTAGAATTTGTGCTAGACATAAGCACAAAAGAAGCTAGCAGATAATGGCTGCTCTTCCCACAGAAAGAACCACGTTATCACGCTCCTTTACGCATACAGGAGTCGATTTTGCTGGACCCTTTGAATTAAAATCGTATGGAGGTCGAGGTTGCAAAGTCACCAAAGGTTACGTTCTTGTATTCGTATGTTTCGCAACGAAAGCAATTCACCTTGAAGTTACAAGTGAGGTATCTACTGCTGCTTTTCTCGCTGCGTTTGCACCATTCTTTTCTCGACGTGGCTCTCCTAGTGCTATATATTCAGACAATGGAACCGCCTTTGTAGGTGCATCGCATGTTCTCGACTGCGAGAAAGATAAATTATTGTCCCTTACCAAAACACAGGTCATTGCTCAACATCTGTATCACAACCTTAAATGGCATTTTATAACCCCTGGTGCTCCTCACATGGAAGTAGATAAGATGTAGGAATTTTTCATTTTCGCCCCCGTTAGATGGCGCTGTTTGGTTGAGGTCTAGACTAACTAACTTGACGGCAAGACAAAATTTTTAGAAGATAAGATATAGGAGAACCAGGAATTTTTCATTTTCGCCCCCGTTAGATGGTGCTGTTTGGTTTAGGTCTATAGGAGAACAAGGTTTGTAGGAGAACCAGGAATTTTTCATTTTCGCCCCCGTTAGATGGCGCTATTTGGTTGAGGTCTATAGGGAACCAGGTTTATAGGAGAACCAGGAATTTTTCAATTTTCCCCCGTTAGATGGCGCCAAGTTGAATAATTTTTTACTATAACATTGACTAACTTTTTACTATGTTATGTGTAGTGAAGACAGATTAAATTATTTCTAAGCAACTGAAAAATACTTTCTAACATCTCCGTGCGCCTGATACATAAAATGCAGACATATAAAAATTTACCACACAATTACCAAAATACTTGAATAAAAACTAAACATGATTGAAACAAATCAACAGTTTGTAAACAATAAAACAAATAGAAACATATAAAAATTTACCACACAATTACCAAAACACTTGAATCAAAACTAAACATGATTGAAACAAATCGACAGTTTGTAAACAATAAAACAAATAGAAACATAAATGTGGTCACTTATCAGTACACATGTTTGAAAATTTTTATATAACAAAAATCTAGATAAACATTAGTGTTTTAACATGGTCATAAAATCCTCTATAAAAAGGTATAGTTTTGGAAAATGATAAGCCTGGTTAATAAATCATAAATAGGTTTGATTAACATTAAAATAAATAACAACACTTTTTAAAAAATACGTTACTTATTGGAAATTGGGTAGCTTTTTACTATGTTATGTATAGTGAAGACAGATTCAATTATTGTTTATCATAACTACGGATAGATTAGCCAAAATAATATTAGGGAAAAAATAGTTTCATTTCGTTCAGTAGTCAACTACACGGGAAACTATTAATTACAAATTTTGATCTAAATAAAAAAATAAAAAAAATTTAATTAAAAATGGAAAACATGGATTTTTTTAAGTGCTCGCTTTGCACCATTTTCTATGAGGATGAATCAGAATTGCTCAAACACATTGAAAATAGTTTGGAGTGTATGGAAAACACTCCCAGCGCAGAATGTGTTTACTGCAGTAAATGCATACCGGGTGTATCCAACTACGAAATATACACAACAAACTGTCTCACTGAAAATGAGATAGAGCGAATCTCTACTCCTAATGTTTCTTCATTTAAATATTCATATGATGTGCTGTTCCTTAGCGGAGAATTGATGGATGAAATACCCAACAACCAAATCGGTTTCTGGTGGATTCCTGAGACACCTGAGACACCACCACCACCTGAAATCACATATAATTTTACAGAGGATTGGATTCCTGAGACACCTGAGACACCACCACCACCTCAAATCACATTTTAATTTTTAAATATAAGATTATAAATTTTAGTATATATCCATCTCTTTTTAATAAATATTTATATAAAAAAATATTTTGTTGTTGTTGAATTTATTAAATTTTGGAGTATAAATTATAGAACTTCTTACGATTGATTTACTAGAATCATTAGTAAGTTTGATTGAAGCAGTTCAACACCTAAAAATAAATGGATTTTTTTAAACGCATTAAACAACTCGAGAAACAATTCTGGAGAAGGCTTTACAAGAGTGGCTTATTTAAAAATCGGATATCCATATACAATAATTGGATGCAAATTAAAGGATACCCAAATTGGTTCTAAAGTGACTTTAAATTTTGTAGATGAAGATGGTAATTTCCTATGGATATTTTTACCTAAACGCCTCAGCGAACTGTTTCCTATGAAGAACCCATTCAAAAAACTGACTGGCAATAAAATTGAACAAATAATATATCGTGGTAGAGATGAATCCAAATATAATAGAGCTATTCTTGAGTTTGTGAGCCAAAAAGAAAATAAAGAAAACAAATAAAAGTCAAAATTTAAAATTCATTTTGTTTTATTTAAAACACTCGCAGCGTAGAATGTGTTTAGTTCTTAAGGTTTTATTTTCAATAAAGAAATTAGTATTGTACATTCACTCAACTATTCGAGTTGTTTCTCCATAGATAAATACAAACATTTAGTACCATCAACATCAAGTTTTAAATGAAAGAAAAATTTCAAATACATAAAAAAGTAAATTTTCCAATAGTTTTTGTTGATTTGCAAGTATTTAGGGGAAATTCAGGTAATTTCATATCAAAGGAAATTGCTATAGTCTTCAATACTAAAGAGTATTATAATTTCATCATAAAGCCACCCTTTGAATTTAAATATTTATTACCAGAAAAGCAAAAACAAGCAAAATGGTTGACTTAAAATAACCATCATCTACAGTGGGAAGACGGAAATGTATCACGTGAGAGTGTATGTAAATTTATTAACGCAAATATAAATTTTCGCGTTTATGTCAAGGGTTTGGAAAAGAAAAAGTGGCTTGAGGGGATGTTGCAGAAAAATGTGTTCAATATTGAAAATATATGTTGCCACAATTTAAAGCGTCTCGAAAGAGAATATACAGATTGCATCCGTTGCAGTTTTCACAATCATGGAACTTGTGCTCTGAAAAATGCTCTTTTACTTCAGAATTTTTTAGCTCCGCTCATAAATGCAAGCTCTTTTGTAAATATAGTACCCTGATTCCATAACAATATTGAAAATAGACTAATGCTACACTTTATCTGTTCTTTTATACCAGTTTATATTTTTTGGGCAACTTAGTTTAGTTTATCTCCTCAGTTGAAATGGATCATACTTATTGTGAAATAGAAAACCAAAACTATCTAAAAGGAAACAGGATTATACACTTATCTATCATCTGGAGTACTTACTCAATTTAAAATTTAAATTAAGGTGTGGATTTTCTACAAAAAATTATTTTTAACCTCTCCTCTGGATTCATAGCAATAAAACAAATGCTGTTGGCTTTACTAGAGATGAATGGATTCATCTGATGGCATATAAGGAATATATTCAGATGAGACTTGATCAGTACGAATTTATCGATCTATATGAAGCATTGGATCATCCAATATTAAGCAGAATTTGTTGTGAATTTAAATACAAAAGAGGCGGACATTGTGTATTAGTTGTATCACAAAATGGTCATAAGATCAAAATTGATGGTGAATCTTGGAGAGATATTATTCGAGTTGGAATTTTTTTGACGTCATTTCTGTGCTGGAATACAATATTACAGAAACAAATATCTCATTTTTTTGGCCCCAATTTCATACCCAGATGTGCAGAACTCAATAAAATCAGTATTCAATTATCGGATCTTCAACAATCATACGATAAAGATGTGCAAGTGGACTTGATGCGGCTATGTTTTGAAATTAGTAAAAAAATGCCTGACAAAATAAAATCGGATATTAAAATACATTAGTTATTATTAAGAACTAAAAATAAGTAATAAATAAAGATGAGTAAACAGCAAGTTGTTAATGAAATTCATAAGTCAGTAAGAAAAAATTTTGTTAGACGTAGATTCTTACAAAAGGGCTATAATGATACATGGCAAATAGATCTAGTAGAAATGATTCCATTTGCTAAAATGAAGAATGGGTATAAGTATCTTTTAACTGGGATAGATACTTTTTCAAAATATGCTTTTGCATATCCAGTTTAATCAAAAAATCTTTAGAAATTGTTACTGCCATGGTTAAAATGTTTAAACGATTAAAAACAAAACCAAAAAATATACAATCTGATCAAGGGAAAGAATTTTTCAATAAGGATTTTAAATTATTAATAAAAACAAATCATGTTAACCATCATACATATACCCATTTAAAAGCATCAATATATGAACGTTTTAACTTTAAAAACATTAATGTGGAAAATATTTAGTATGAGAGGAAACTACAAGTGGGTTGATGATATTGACAGTTTAGTTTCACAATACAATAACACCTATCACCGTACAATTAAAAGGAAACCATCTGAAGTTAATAAATCTAATCAAATTCATTTGTTACACACAGTTTATTATTTTCCAAAATCATTCCCGCGTCATAAGTTTATAAAAGTTGATCATGTCAGAAACAGCATATATAAGGCAATTTTTTTTAAGGGCTATGAACCAAATTGGTCAACAGAAGTTTTTACTATAGATAAAGTAAATATTACCAATCCTAAGACATATTTAATTAAAGATTATAGAAACGATATAATACTAGAATCACTTTATGAATATGAAGTACAAAAGGTTAAAAACAAAGATGATTTTCTGATTGAAAAAGTTTTAAAAAGAAGTTGAAAGAAACTCTTTGTCAAATGGTTAGGTTTTGATGAATCTCATAACTCTTGGATAAATAAAAATAAATTATTAAAATAACAAATAGTATTGAGAAGTATAAAAGGACAATATGTAGCTAAATTAATTTTAATTGAATAAAATCGTTTAAGAAGGTACCATACAACTATATTAAGCTAAATGGATCGCATTTTTAAAAATTCTGAAGTCAAGTATGAAAAACTGAGTTATTGTAACTACTATGGTAGCAACGATCACAATGAAGATATATGTAAGAAAAAAGTGGAAGACAATAAAGTTAATAAATGGCAATGTTCCAAAAAGAATAAATAAATTATATATGAAATAAAACAAATTGTTTCAATGTTTTTTGTTTTTATTTTTATTTAAATAAAAAGTACAATATTTTGTTGGATATAAAACTAAACTTACAAAACTACATCACTTATTTTATAATGTCCCCAAGCTAATGTATCCACATTATTAGGTAAAACATATCTCTTATCATCCTTATAGTTTAAACTTATTTTATTTACAATTTCCGTATATAATTTAAGGGATCTACTGCGAATAACCCTTTGTTCACTATAAAATGTTTTTCTCTCTATTATAGATTCCTGATAATTACGGAGTTCTAATTTTTTAACAAGTGATTTTTTTACTCCTTTTACTTTTTTTATAGTTTTGGTGTAATTTTCATGATCTTCTACCGTGTAAGCGTATGCTTTTGCTTTCAGACCTGCAAATTCTCTCATAATTTTACCTGAATTTTCGTCTTTCATTAAACCCAGAACTTTTTTGTTCAAAGACCTAATCCCATAAACATTTTCGGGTATATATTCTGAAGTGTCAAATTTATCACTATTGTTTTTAATAATTTCGTAAATGTCTTTTTCGGAGGATATAATGAATGAATTAGTGTCCATGTAGATACATTTAAGATTTTTATCTTCTTTAACCAAAAAATTGTAAGAAAAATCATACATTAAATATTTTGAGAGTTCTAATACTGTTACACCTATGTATATTGGCTTGTCATGATGTACTTCTAATTTCTTCAATTCTATACCATACAGTCCATTTTCAAATTCATTTTTTGATGTCTTACGGTGATTTGTGTTTAAGCTTATATAGGTTTCTAACCAAAAACTTTGTTTGAATTTTGAAAATTTTATTAATCTTTACAAGCTTTAATCCCTGTTTTAAACAAAATTGTCGGTTCTTTATATGAATTTTATAATCTTTTTTATCAGTGAGATCAGCTAATAATTTGGGGAGTTTTCCTCAAGGTGGTATTTTATTTTGCGCACAAAATGGTAGATAGTTATGAGAATTATGAATTAAGTTGGAATATTCAAGATCAACTTCTAGAATATATCCGTAAGTAGATTCATCGCTATATTCGCTTACTTTGAAATTTTCAACTTTGTCATGAGATAAAAACGAAAAATCTGAAATGGGGAGTTTTTGTGACATCGTCCAACCATACAAGTTATTAGCATCTATATATGCTAAGTAATTTTCGTCTTTAGCAGAATCATATTCATTCATGTACTTATTGTTAGCCTTCGAAAGTCTATAAGGGCACTGCGTAATTCCTCCTCGAATGAAAGTTTTGAGGAATGAATGTATTTCAGGATCACTTATTAATTCCATTTTTAAATTTGTATATTTGAGCATAGCATCCCATTACAAAGAAGGAGCGGTAACATAGTTACATGGATCTAAACCGTAAATTTTTTTACAAACTGATCTAAAATTCTCAAAAATATCCAACAAAATAAAAACCTCGCTCTTAAGGTACAACAACATTTACAGCCGTATTCATAAAAATTTTAACAGCATTTCAAATCCATTTTAAGCTAAAATCGATAAAATTGTATTCATAAACGAATTTTAGCTTAAAATACCTATTTTAAACCTTGTGTAAATAAAAGAATTTTAAAATTGCTTCGACCCTATTTTAAACCTATTTTAAAATGACATTTGTGCTTTGTGTTTGTTTACATTTTGAACATTGTCATTCAATCGAAAGAGTTTGTTGATTTTGTTAATAAATAATGGACACGCTATATTTGATTAATAGAATTAGTAAGAACTATTTGTATCGACGAAATTTTAAGTTTTAATTGAATTTTGTTTACAATAGAAACTATTGCTCAAATCTCAAATTTTCGTCAAAAGAAAATTTACAAAAAAAGGAGCGACCCCTTTTCTATTCCGGATAAGGAATTTAAGCAGAAATACCGTTTTAATAAGGAAACAGTAAGAAAAATTGTAAATTTAGTGAAAACGGATATTTCTGTAGAACGTAGAGGATGAGGAACATCGCCAGAGCTTCAGGTTCTAGTAGCTTTACGTTGTTGGGGACGAAGAGAAGTATGTTGCGTATTCTGTTATAGTAATGTTAACAAATACATAATCGGACTTCTAGTTTCAGGATGATGCTGGAGACCTTCATGGTCTTGCACAACCAACGGTGAGCAGGATTTGTGCAAAAGTTGCTCGTGCCATTGCTAAGCATGGAAAAGAATATATTAAAATGCCTGCATCTGTCGAGGAAGAGGTGAAAATTGCAAAACAATTTAAGGCAATCAGTAACTTCCCTGGAATTATTGGCGCTATAGATGGAACCCACATTAAAATTAAAAAAACTGGAGGTGACCTAGCACAATATTACATAAATAGGAAGGGATTTTATTCGATGAATGTACAGGTAATAACAAGTTGAATCTATCAATTCAGATTTTATTTGTTTATTATGTAGGTGGTTTGCGACGATCAACTTCGAATTTTAGATCTGGTGGCAAGATGGAGGGGCAGTACCCATGATTGCCGAATTTTCAATGAGTCCAAAATAAAAGAGAGTTTTGAAAATAATGCATTTAGAGGCCGTCTAATTGGTGACTCAGGCTACAAACTAACGCCATACTTATTCACTCCATTAGAACGACCTCAAAATGAAAAGGAAGTAAAATATAACATTGCTCACATTGCAACACGAAATCCTGTGGAGCGATGTTTTGGAGTGTGGAAGCAACGATTTCGATGTTTGCTGGATGGAATGACCGTTACTTTTTCTAACGTAAAAGTAGACATTGTAGCTTTAGCTGTTCTACATAACATCGCCATAGAATAGAATGATACTACTCCAGGTAAGTCTAATATAACTTTTTCCTTAAAACCCTTTTTAATATATAAATAAAAACATATATTTTAGACGACTATGAATACAACTCAGATGAAGAGGTGCTTCTTGAAATGTCAGAGAATGATTTACGCGACCAAGCAACAACAAGAAGGGAAAGTGTTATCCTGAGAAATTTTATACAAAAATATTTTTAATCATATTTCATATGCGAAATTTAATTTAATTCATTTATTTTACTGTAATTTAATTTTAACATTTCATTTAATTTAATTTAATTCATTTATTTAACTTAAAAATAATTATATTAATGCATTCACAGATTTTTTAAATTTAACTGAATTGAATTCATTTAAATAAAATAACTTAAAAATAATATATTTCTTTTTATTCCTTTGGATTTTCTTGAGTTAAAACTAATTTTTTTCAATATCTGTAAAGAATGTCGATTTAAAAAATAGTAACCATAACATACATTAGATTTAATTGAAAAATATACAATAAAACTCGGCTATAAGAAAGTCGAAAGGGAACGCGGGTATAAACATAGGAAGTTATATTATATATGAATAAACAGAATATTCAATGAAAATAACAATAAACAATATCTTAAATATAAATGGCTACTTTTTTATTATTTGTAGTCTATAAGGATATATGTATAACCGAGTTTTACTGTTTTGATAAAATTAATTACATGTATTAGAAAAGATGTTACACTTTTACTTTTAGTTACCATTGCAATTACTTAGAAAACAGTTCTTTTGTAAACGCAACCATACGTACCAAATAATTTTTTTTTGTAAAAATTTTTTTTTGCTTCCATCACCTCATATTTTATTCCTAGCTTTCTAATTTTTGCTTTTTCCTTTTCTTCCTGGGCTATCAGTACATCATTCTCTTTGTCCAGGTTTCTAAGCTTCTTCTGTTCCACTTCCGTTTGAAGCTCATGCAGTTACTTTCTGCATTCAATGTCAAATATAGTTAATTTTTTTATACTGTCGTGCGTTACATTTTCTGCTGGGATTTTCTAAATAAAATATAATATGTACACACACACATAAAGTAATTATTTTCATTTTGAATACAACAATATTTGTTTTGCTAGTACAAACCTTCTTTGATATAGGGGTCGATTTTGGGGTAACTTTGGGTAGTTCAGTTTCGTCAAAAATTTCTGCCCCATCTATTTCTATTATGTCATCTATTTTTTCTATTGGCATAGTTTTTGTTTCGTCTTCGACCTGAATGAATGAAGTTGACTATTGAAACAATTGTTTGTAACATTTTAAAGGTGCGATCATATTGTACAAATAAATTTTGTCTTTTGTTGAAGCAACCAACATATATTATATACTTATATAAAATACGAATGTTTCGGAATTTCTATCTGCCCACTTTAAGCATACGTACCTCAACAATCAATGAATCTGATACAAAATCCGAATCAAATTCGTTTGAATCAATTACGAATTCATTCGGTAGCCAGACAGATATATCGTTGCTATCTATGGGAATTCCGATTGGCTGGGATCCTCCACCAGTTTTGGAAACAGCTTTCCGGTGCTCAGCAACTTCATTTCTGGCCGAAATTTTGGTTGCCGCCCATTGCGTTTTTAACTGGGTCATGCTTCTGTGACCACCCGTACACAACTCGTTGAAAGTGAAACAAAAATAGAAATTTAAACAAGTAAAAGGTATGAAAATATATACACCAATAAATACCTTCCTTCGACCTCAAGCCAAGCTTTCTTCTTTTTTTGATTGGTGTTATTGTCTGTGCTCTTATTTTCAATTTGCTTCACCCTCTTCCTGATAAGCTCCTTCAGCAGCATCTATAAAAAATTGAGGACAAGAGATCTAGAAACACGACTTAATAATTATTTGTAGTACAGTACCTTATCATCTTAAAAGAAACCGGTTATTTGAATACTTTTTTAATCTGCAATAAAATCACCACATAAATTATATATCTATGTTACGGTGACCAGATTTCTTGATAGTGAATGTGGTACAGAGGGGTGGTTTTTCCAAAAATAAAAAAAAATATTAATTTATATATGACACATATTTATTGTATCACAAATTTATTTAAATTTGATAAAAATTAAGTAATTGTCAACAATTCATTCAATTAAGTAGAAGTAGAAAATAACATAAATTAAATGTTATACTGTTACAGTACAGTATTTTAAATTCAAAACAAGTAAGAGTGTTAAATTCGGCTGTGCCGAATCTTTGATACCCTCCACCTCGGTTTGAGTCTTGATAATAAATGCAAATGAAAAAGTAAACAATTTGTTAAACTTAATACCAAATTATTTCAGCAAATTCTTTGGGTTGGTTTTCTTCTTTTCTATTATTTCGGATTTATTTCGGTGTTTGCTTTTTGGTCATCGTGGTTGCTGATCGGCATGCATTTTGGTTATATACCTATATGCATGCGTTTCCGGTTATATGACATAACTTCTCGTTTAATTTAGAGTTTGCTAATTAAATAGCTCGCCCTAACCTCCATTGCAAAGGTAATGGTTGTGTAGAGTGGCTATATGCATTAAATCGTGCTAATTGGAGATGGCTGTATAGTTTCTTTTAACTGGCCAAATATTTCTTCATTGTGGCCATATAGGTCGGATGGAGTAACAAAATAATAACCAAAAAAAAAAGCTCTCTCAACTTTTTTTTTTAAATATTGCCATATTTTGAAAACATAGAGAATAAATTTATAATAATAAATAATCAAATTAGGGATGAAAAACGCAAAAAACGAAAAGTCCCAAACATTTTAAATAAAATAATTTAATGTTATCTATATTTTCTGAAAAACTTCAAATTTTCATCCAAAAAAAATTGTGAAAATTTATATATAAAAAATAACATTCTCATAAAATTACGTTTACTTATGTAACAATTTTTATGTTAGCAATTCTTAAATATCATTTGAGGTTTTCTTAAATTCATTGAATTTAAATTAATATCGACAAATCTGTTTTTCTATTTATTTAAATTGTAAAGGAGTGGCATCTCTGTCAAAATAAGCGAAAAACACAAAGAATAGAAAAAAACAAATTACTTCGTGTTTGACAGGATGATTTTATGTTTATGTTTAATATCTTTATTTTTTTTACTAATATTTCTGTTTATTTATTTGAAAATGAAATAATGAATTGAATATGCTATTTAATTTTTTTATTTATATAAAAAAGTTTTTTAATTAAAGCAAAATATTTTCACTATATCATGATTTTTATTTATGTATGACGACATTTCAACCTAAAAATTTAAGTTTTTATCGATTGGATAAACAACACAAAAATGGTTGTCGTTTAGATAACAACAACAGCTGACTTTAACAATAGCGAATATCGTTTCAAAATTTTACTGATAATTTTGCAATTTTCTTTTTTTTTACAATTCGACTATCGTTAAAAGAAGTTACTGAATCGCGGTACTGAAAAGTTATTAATATCTCCTGAATGGCAATATTTTTTTTAAATGTAAACATTTTTAAATGTAAAGATATTTCTAAATTTAAAATTATTATTTCCGACGTTTTGATATGATTTTCTGAAACTCAATTAATATTTTCTAATTTATAATTGGAAATTTTATTTTCAGTTTTTATTATAATTGATATTTTCTTAAATTTGAATGGAAAATTTAAAAAGTGAAATTTTGTATTTATGTGAATAATAATGCTTTATTAATTATAAACAATTTTTAAAAATTAGATGTAATCGCAATCAGATATTTTATAGGTAAAGCAGAATAATAATTCTATATAACTATGTAGAACTGTTTTGTAAGCAAAAAACTCATTGACGAACTCGGTAACTCTATTTTGTAAAGACAACAAAAAGTTAACCCCCCAATCTCACATCACACTGAAATTGTAAAATCGTTGTGTACATATTATCAACGAAAAATTGTTCGAATTAGTCGAATCCATCGCCATTAAATTTTATGCTCAAACATCTGACTGCAATCTCATTTTTAAAATGTTGTCGAAGCGTAAACTTGAAAACATTTGTATACTTCTCTCTCTTATTTTATTTTAAGTAGAGTTACCAAGTTTATTATACAGGCACATGTTTGAGGGAAAATGTTTACATTTATTATTATTAGTATTATTTTAATAATAGTTAATAATATTTATGCTCTATAATTAACAAACTTGCGTTTTTGTATGCGCATTTCAAAAAATAAATCATTATAATAGATTTAACAAGTTAAAACTTTAATTACAATTTTACAGAATCCAGTAAATTTGGATTAAATTTATAACAGGGTAACATTAATCATCGTTAGTGTCTGCCACTATTCGCACGAAAAATTTGGTGCCATTAGTGTGACCACTGCGGAAAATGTGTGTGTATTAGTAAAAAAAATGTGAGTGTATTGAGTTTTTCGAACTTGCAGTGTGATGTGAGATTGGTGGGTAATATGCCAAACTTATGTTCATATTTGTAAAAGAATAATGAAAAAACGTATGAAATAAAAGACCAACCCGTGTATACTCTTAACATTGTTCTGTATGATATCTAGTTGAAAATATTAACATTCATGTTAAAATAGAAATAACTATTGCAAAGCTAATTAGAACAAACAAAAATTATGGCGGCATCTACTGTGGCATAGTCACGCTGAGCAAAATGAAGTGACACTCTGTTATACAAAAGAAATGTATTTACCCCACAACAAAATACTGCAGAATTTTATGTAAATAAAATAACCGATTTATTTCTAACATGCAGTTACTATGAATATACATACATACATATATATAATATATGTACATTATTTGTATTATTTAATATGTGTATGTATGTATATTTAAATATTACACACAAAAAATACAACGTCAAACGTTATTTTTGTGTTTTTCTCTTTAAATAAATTAATACATAAATTTTTTTGCTAAATTTACATTTGGGCAATTCACAACAGGTGTTGTATATTGTATGTTGTATTGAAATACAGAATACAATCATTTGTTGTGAACACTCAGTTGTATTTTCATATTGTAAAACGCTTTCTTTAGTAATTTTCGATCCAACGAGGAAAGATCGCTTCGTCGCTTCTGCTATTTTGTATAAGAGAAAACACTTGTCAGTGTTTGCTTTTTGGTCGTGAGATATACCCTGGAGTTTTAGTTACGTACCTCTTGCATTTTAATTTATAATGAAAAAAAAATGTTAAATGTTTTGGTTGGTACTGAAAGAGAAAATACATACTAAAAATATAAACATTAATTTTTATATAAATAAACTTATCGATGTATTTGCGTTATTTGCCATATTTTATTTTATAATTATTTATGCTGATAATATTCTATGTATTTGTTTTTTCTTTTTCATAAAAACTGGCATTCACTTGGAACTGATATGTTATGATACAATATACAACATTTACTAAACATAGCAAATGAAGTTGGATCGTGTATCAGATTTTTCAGTGAAAATTACCAACACCAATTTTACACTATTGTAAAGTGATACACGATACAAGAGATACAACGATACATTACCCATTGTGAATTGCCCAATTGTTTTTTTTATTAACAACTAGGTATTTTAGCATTATTTGCTTTAGATGTTGGTGAATTTGTACTCCCTTTATATTAACTCGTAGTGTCTGCTTGTCGAAAAAATTTTGGATCGATTTTAACCACTTTCCCGCGACCCAATCGATCTGAAATTTTGCAGGCAGGCTTGTGGCAATGACAGAAATGATCTAACATATTTTTTTAGTGATCCCAAAACAATGGAAACTTTTAAATTTTTCTACCAGAGTTGATAAAAAAATGTACAAAGGGTTTGTTTTTGTTATATTATTACCATAACGACCACAAAAACAACAAGTCCAGCTATGAAAACAATGCAACATTTAGAATAACAACAAGAACAATATAGAAATATCATGTTTTTCATTTTTTTTTACTTTTTCAGAGATTTCCCTGGACCTGTTCCACCGATTTTAATGATTTTTGAAGTAGAAATCTTTCCATGAATTTGGTGAATCATTCTCACTAAAAATGATCACTGTAGCTGCACTATTGAAGGCGTGATCGTGACAAGAACAACATAGAAAATTATTTTTTTTTCAAGACTTTTTTAGTTCTTCATTCAAATCTCGGTCCCTAATCGACCGATTTGGACCATTTTAAATAGCAAATTTCTCAGGATGTTAGTGAATCATTTTTATGTCAACGAGTACCCTAGCTGCCGGATTGATGCCGTCATCGTGATTTCCACAGACGGACAGACGGACATCGCTATATCAACTCCGGTTGTTATAAGGATCACAAATATATAAATTTTATGGGGTCCAAAATTTTTTTTCTAATTATTACAAACGGAATGACAAACTTATATATACCCTCTGCACACTGGAGTGGAGGGTATAACAACTCTACAACAGCAACAATGAGTCATATGTTTTTCAAATAGGAAAAAACTGTTTATGTGTTAGTTTCGGTCATTCCCCAGTATGCATTGAAATATTATTTCGCCAATGTTGGAGAAAAGTTAAGTTCTTAAATTGATGTCAAATGTAATTCTCAACTTGGGTTGAACAATTTTTCTCCTTGTTTGCTTTCAACTTGACATCAAGTTGAGACTTAACATTTTTTCCAATCTTTGAGAAACATTTTTACTCTCAATTGGATATCCAACACTTTTCTCCACTTGAGACCAAACATTTTTTCAACTTGAATACGATTTGTGTTAAGTCTGAGATATTATTTAAATATGTCATAAATAATAAATTAAATTAAAAAATGCCAAAAAAGTACAAATAAATCATTGATATATTTTTAATTATTTCTGCTTTTTGTCAAATTTTTCAAAAAATGTACAACTAATTAATTCATTTATTTTTAATTCTAGATTTTAAAAAATGTACATAATATGTACATTTAATGTTAAATATGTACATAGTAATGTTAAATATATAATGAAATTAAATTGAAACATTAAAAAAAGTAATTGTTTTCATTTCTAAAATTAGTATAATATTTTTTAATATGGCAATTCCGTACCTTCCATTTGATACCGATTGGAAATATTTCTTTGCTATCAAGTTGAGAATCACAAATTTCTCAATTTGATAACTATGAAAATCGCCATATAAAAAATGTGCCTTTTAAGTTGAGAAGACTATATTCGAACTATTGAGGGCATTTGAGAATTAACGTTGGAGATTTGAAAAATGTATTTGATCTCAAATGCAACTCAACTTGATAGCAAACAAAAATGTTTAGTGGGACATTTATTGTAGGGTCGTTTGCACACACACAAAAAATAGAAAATAAATTGTCAATAAGCAAAGCAAGTGGCTTCGAAATTCGATGATGCCAGTTAATCATTTTTTGTTCACGCGGAATTTATAATTGGAGGAATTTTTTTCTCGAGAAATGTATTTTCCGTGAGAAAGAAATTCCTTGAGAATATTCATAATTGGGATGAATAACTTTTAATTGGAACTTTTTAGTCAGAATAAATCATAATTCTAGTTAGATATTGGTTAATATTTAATTATAAAAAATATTGTGGTGGCATCTACGCTATTATTGAGGCAGTCACGGAAAAATTAAATGCAAGTCTGTTTTTTTTAATATAACAAAAATGGATTTTCCCTTTAACAAAATATGGCAGAATTCTTTATAAATGAAATGCAAAATGGAAAATCAATTTTGTGCTAATTCTTAACAAAATTAATAAAATATATATATGTATTATTATATTTATTAATATTTGTAATTTTATTTGACACAATTTCACACACAGTTTTACAGATCAACTGTTTTAATTAGAAAAAATATTGTGGTGGCATCTACGCAATTATTGAGGCAGTCACGGAAAAATTAAATGCAAGTCTGTTTTTTTTAATATAACAAAAATGGATTTTCCCTTTAACAAAATATGGCAGAATTCTTTATAAATGAAATGCAAAATGGAAAATCAATTTTGTGCTAATTCTTAACAAAATTAATAATATATATATATATGTATTATTATATTTATTAATATTTGTAATTTTATTTGACACAATTTCACACACAGTTTTACAGATCAACTGTTTTCAACTGATTTAGAAGTTTTCTGTTTTTGAAACAGTAGTGCCAATTTGTAACATTTTGTGATGTAATGAAAATCGCAGAATAATAAGTTAATACACAATAAAAAATATTAAATTTTTAAGTTTTATATACATATTGCAATAAAAAAAACTTTGGTAAATTTACATTGAAGATGGTCAGAAATGAATGAGAAAAAATATATAGGCATTTTAGAAAAGCACATTTAATATTAAACTTTATGCACAAAATATATGGGTTTTTGTTGTTTCGAATTTAACTGTGGCTCTAAGTGAAAAGTTTTAGACCGATCGTATATTACATCTTGAGGATCCTCACCTAATATTTTCAAATATTTTAAATTCTTTTTAACTCATTTAACCTCATTACGAAAATAGTAAAACAGTAAATATGGAAAATCCACGCACCTCAAAAAATTGTTTTCTATGAAATAAATTAAAGACATTTCATATTATACAATTTTCTTTCAAAAATGTATCAATTATTGCAAATTTGAAATTTGACATATAGTATTTGTACATATATTTGTATAGATTTCGCAGTATGAAAAGAACTATTATTTCTTTATTTAGAATATATGTAAGTATTGCTCGCAAAAAAATGCAACATCATGAATGAAACACATAGACGACTGCTGGCAGCAGCATTTGTAGTCGTATAGTCAGCTACTTGATTTTTCTGAATACGACAGCAACATATAATACAAATGCTTTTTATTTAAATATACAATTACTTTTACTTATTTAAAATGCATTAGTACAACGTAAAAATAAATAAATTAGTTTAACGCCTTTTGATTATTAATGGAATTATAGCCTTTCATTTTGCGATTTTTTTTTTAAACAAAATAAAATATTTCATAGCACTAACTTCTTTTACATATTTTGTTATATTGTCAACACTATTTTTGTTTTGTAGCCAACAAAACACACTTGCAGTTTTTTTTTTCTATTTGAAGAACATATGACTGCCATTGTTGATGTTGTAGAGTTGTTTTTTTTTTTTTGATTTTGTTTCGTTAACTCTTTTGTATTAAAGCACCTCCAATATATGTATCCATTTTAGTTTGCAAATTCAGTATATTTATAATTTATTACTTACAGCAAAAAATAATAGAAACAATTTTATCAGTTATGCTTACGAAACTATATAAATAGACTTGAAGTTGGCTACAACAGCAGTAGCCTGTGTAAAGAACAAGTTAGCGACATGTAACTGTTACGTAACGTGTCAGCCTTTTTTTCACATGAAAACTATTGGGACGTTCCGGTTACGTTCGGTAACTGTTTTAAATGATTTTCATGTAAAAAAAAAACAACTGACTCGTTACGATTACGGGTAGAAAACATTGACCTTTTATATGTATTATAATGCTATGAATGCATTTATCTTTATTTTATTTTATTTATATATTCTTTTTTTTTGTATTGTATATTATTTTTTTTTTATTATTATTACTATTTCATTTAATTATTTTTTTCTTTAAATAAATTAATACATAAAAATTTGTTTTTTAAATTATTGGTGAACTTTTACTCCCTTTACTTACTGCCTTTATATTAACTGGTAGTGTCTGCTTGTCGACAAAATTTTGGATCGATTTTTAGCCCCTTTCCCGTGAGCCAATCGATCTGAAATTTTGCATGCAGGCTCGTGGCAATGACAGAAATGATCTAAAAAAATTTTTTAGTGATGCCGAAACAATGGAAACTTTTAAAATTTTCTACCAGAGTTCACAAAAAAATGTACAAAGGGTTTATTTTTATTATATTATTACCACAACGACCACAAAAACAACAAGTCCAGCTATGACAACAATGCAACATTTAGAATAACAACAGGAACAATATGGAAACATCATGTTTTTCATATTTTTTTTAATTTTTCATAGATTTACCTGGACCTGTTCCACCGATTTTAATGATTTTTGAAGTAGAAATCTTCCCATGAATTTGGTGAATCATTCTCACTAAAAATTATCACCCTAGCTATCCAATTGAGGGCGTGATCGTGACAAGAACAACATAGAAAATTATATTTTTTCAAGACTTTCTTTAGTTCTTCATTCAAATCTCGGGCCCTAACCGACCGATTTGGACGATTTTAAATAACAAACTTTTCAGGATGTTAATGAATCATTTTTTATGCCAACGAGCATCCTAGCTGCCCGATTGATGCCGTCATCGTGATTTCCACAGACGGACAGACGGACATCGCTATATCAACTCCGGTTGTTATAACGATCACAAATATATATATTTTATGGGGTCCAAATTTTTTTTTCTAATTATTACAAACGGAATGACAAACTTATATATACCCTCTGCACACTGGAGTGGAGGGTATAAATAATATAATTAAATAACAAAAATAAATAAAATTACATGTTTAACAACATTGCAATTCACAGATATTTTTCGGCAGAATTTATCTTTTTCAAAATCTCATCGTTTTTTATAATATTGCCATAAAAACTATCACAATCATTAGAAAAATTACATTTCACAATTAGTATTGCTTTTAACGTTTCTACTGATAATTGTGTTTTTTCAGAAGTCCAGATATTATTAACCAAAGAGAAAACTCTTTCTGTGGCAGCATTTGTACCTGGCAAACACAATGAATATTCTACCAATTTTAAAACGTTTTTAAAAGGTACGTGTTCAGTCTCAAAATGCTGAAACATCTCTACCCATCTCATATCGGTTGTAATATTATTTTCAGTCCAATAATTTATTTTCGTTTCAGTTACATATTTTTTAATATAACTGATTTCATCAAATAATACGTTGTCATTAATTTCAATATCTGGAAAATTTTTCGAAACAAATTCATATGAACTTTGTAATTCTTGCCATTGTGGGCAAGTTTTAAGTAAAATCCATTTAAAAGTTTTAATGTTAGTAAACTGACACGACCACTTCTCTAAATATTGAAAACAGTTCTGATAAAATTTTTTTACGTGCGATAGAAACCAAGTTTCATTAATAGAGCCGTCGTTGACTAGTTTTTTTAAACAACATTTGACTGCTAATGGAAGAAATGTTTCATTAGCTCTTTCATAACATTTATATTTTAAATTATCAATACTTTCAGAAATTTCATTAACATTTTTAGAACTTCCTTCAACACATTTTATTGTATTTTCAAAAAGTGCTGCTTGATTGTGAACAAATAACAACCACAATTCGGATGAATCATTTTTAAAAAAGGTTTCGATTACCTGTGGACATTTTTCTATTGATAAAAAATAGCTTTTCAATGGTTGGTACAGCTTTAGGATTCTTTCTATCGCTGGCATTAGAGATAACCAACGAGTTTTACAAAAACCAACAATTTTTTTATATTCAATACCTGCTTCATCACAAAATTCTTCCAGTAAAGCTACTCGTACAGTATAGATATGAAAATATAAATTTTAATGATTATAGTTTCTAAATCAATTGGGAGTAAATCAGCTGCAGTTTGAATTGCATTATGTGCAATATGGGCAGCACAGCCTATTCCTACGATTGATTGGCTTAAATTTTTATTCAAAATTGTAAAAACATTTTTACCATCTTTTCGTTTTAATCCTCCGAAATTGGTGTTTGCATTGTCTGCACAATAAGCTGCCAATTTTGAAGATAAATTAAATTTTTTTAATATGTCAATGATTGAATTTGCTATCATTTCAGCAGTTTCACCTCGTAATGATAAAAAATCTAGCATTCTGATTTTAATTCCTTCTTTCCAATCAAAATAACGAATTAATGTTGGGAAAAGTTTAATATCTTTGTGATTGGAAGCATCAGAATATATAGAAAAAAAATTTGTTTTTTCCATTTCTGTTTGAATTAAGCCAATTGAATATGGAGCAAATATATTTTTGATTATAGCTTCCGTTTTTGTTCTGGCAGACTTAAACTTGTTGTCAAATAATTTTCTCAAAATTTTGGACGTGCAATCCATCGACCTGAAGCTATGGTTGTGATTAACAGTATGGAAAGCAAATACTGCTTCAGCAATGGCTATCTGTTTTTCTTTATCACCATATTCGTTTCTAATAATAAAATTATTAATATTATTTGATGGAGCTGCTGCAGCCACTGAAGATTTATGTTTTTCTGATAGCAAATGTCGATTTATGTCGTATCTTCCCGAAGTAATAGAAAATGTTCCATAACATTTGCCGCATTTTAGTTTGGTGTCATTTTCTTTATAACATTTGGTGATATATGGAAATTCCTTTGCTAATGCAACAGTAAAAGTACATTTTCTTCTCTTTACATTTACGTTTGATGACATGATTATCGCTTATCCTTCAAGAATTTTTTTTTAATGAAAATAAAATATGTATTAATTATTACTTTTAACTTACAATTTAATTAAATTGACAATTTATTGTTGAAATAATTAATAATAAAGCTGATGTTTGAAAAATCGCATCCGAATTTTTAATTACATTTTTTTTCACGTTAAAACACAGCCACACAGCCTACTTATCAAGTGCATTTAAATTAAAATATTAAACTGTCAAAGATGTCATAGTGATGTGAATTGACAAACAGGGTTTTGTAAGAAATTTATTTGTCGTTCCTTCCGGCGATATAAATTAAAATCGATATATTTGTTATTAATATATCGACTCCTAAAACATCCCAGTAAACTTAAAACTTTTACAAAAAATGATTGATAATTTTTTAAATCGATATATTAATGAAATGACTTAAATGTGGTACAAAATGTGGTGCAGTTGACAATGTTGGACACCTGTTCAAAATGTTGTACTGTACCACACAATGTGGTACGTATGGTCACCGTAATCTATGTACCTATCATTTTGTTTTGAATGTTTTTCTTTAATTAATAGACAAGTTTATCGTTAATTTTTTTTCTATAAAAACCATATTTTTCTCAAACACAGCAAAAAAAAAATTATAGATACGATTACCGTATGAATTAATAACCATGATTTTGCATCATTACAACTCAAGTGACAAATAAAAAATGTAGTGTTGCCATCGTAGAGTTTAATAAAACGTTAAAACGTTTATTACTTAAAATACTGATTATGAATACGAATTTTTAACAAACCTTTTTTAGGCTTAAAATGTGTTTTAACACAATTTGTATTTGAAACCTGTTTTAAGATTTTTTTATGAATACGGCTGGTAGTCTTTAAGAGTACTACATTGAAATACATTCCAAACCTTTTTAGCAAAAGTGTAGTCTTCCGCAGAACACTCCCTGTCATCTAAATGATTATAAAAATGCTCTCTGTTTGGTAGAGACCGCTCATTCACTTTTTCAAAACTATTAACATAGTCATAAGGAAAACGCCTTTTATATTCATAACTTCGAAATGTTCTTGTTTAGGGTATTTCTTTTTGAGTATCTTAAAATCTTCTTTATTTAAGTAGCTTGCCAAATTTTCTATACTGGTTCTATACTGTTCGAATCTACAAAATTTAATGTGTATTTTATTTTATTCCCGTATAAAAATTTTTTGGTCATTGAAATATATAGCTCCTTATTGCATGGTATAACTGAAGGATTACTACCTATTTCATACTTACTTACTTAAAGAATGAAAGAAAATTGGTGTAAAAGTTATTATAAACTTGAACTTATTTTTGCAATAACTATGTATATATCCCATAAGAATCCCACTAAAGTAATTATAAAACTTATCTTTCTCACCGCTTATCTTATTACTGCATGCACAACAATTTAATTCTGCTTCTGGTGTTAATGGAACATCTATATTTGGTGCGCCTGTTTTCCAATACATGTCATATACTGCATTCATTCTATTGTAAAGATGATCCAAAAATTCTCATGTTTTTCCTGAAAAAGAGTATACAACTTAATACGGAATAAATATTTAAGACTGAATAAAAACGTACCTTCAAATGAATAATATTCATCTAATTCGCCATTATACGTATGTTTTATATAGTATGCTACTGCACACGCTTTGTGGTTTTGAATTACTGTAGTTCCTTTCCTCTTGTTTTGTTGTATAAGTTAACACATTTAAAATTCGTTCCATTCTTCTAATGGAATGAACCAGTTAAAACATTTAAAATTCATTTCATTCTTCTAATGGAATGAACCATATAAAAATAAATAAAGCGTGTCGTATGTTGATACCCGTTTCTGCTGACGTTATGTCCAGCATTTATGGGAACAACTGAAGACAAACTTTACACAACTTCAGCATTTGCATTCACACACGTATCCGCTGCAATGCATTTGTTGATGTTTCACAATTCAATTTGAGAACAACAGAAAGAAAAAACAAAAAAATTCTACAACATCAGCAATTGCATGGCATAGGTATCCGCTGCAATGCAATCGCTGATGGCCCATACATATGTTGTTTTCAACAAGCATTACCAAAAAATTATAAATGATTATAATAAAAGAAGAATAATGATTTAATAGAAATACTAATAGCAAATTAATAATTAAAAGTAAAATTGTTAACTGCAAGAATAGAATAAAAATTGTAAAATTTTATTTGATTAAATAAAAAATTAAGATAAACCAAAAATAGTAGTTAAAACCTATCTGGCGCCCGAGCTAAAAATAAACCTAATTGAACCAAAAAAGTGCCATAAATCTTACGGAAAACAAAGTGCTATAGAGAAAAAAGTGCCACTAAAAATCCTAAGACAAAACAGTGCCACTAACTCTACAAAAATCTGAAGTGCCACTAGAATCCTGCGGAATATCACAACAAGGAAAGAGGCCCCTTAGTAAGCAGCAACCAGCTAAAAAGGAGTTCGAGTTTTTGCGAGCAGCCACTTGTAGGTGTCATCGACGACTCCAGGCATTATGAAATTGCCTGTAGCAGGAATGCTAACGTAAGGTAAAAATAAGATTAATAAAGTAAGCCTTGTAATAGAAAAGAAATAGTAAAAAATAAAAATACTTATTTTTTATTTTGTATAATTAAGATTAATAAAGTAAGCCTTGTAATAGAAAAGAAAAGTGAAAAAAAACAAATTTTTTGTCTTGAATAATTTTAAGTAAGCCTTGTAATATAAAAGAAAAGTGAAAAAATAAAAATACTAATTTTTTATTGAAATAACTTGAATAATTAAGAGAAAAGAAATATTAAAGAAATAAAAATACTATTTTTTGATTGAAATATCTTAAACTAAGAGAAGAGAAAAAGTAAGGAAATAAAAAAACGAATTTTTTATTGAAATAACCTGAATAATTAAGAGAAAAGTAATATTAAAGAAATAAAAATACTATTTTTTTGATTGAAATATCTTAAACTAAGAGAAAAGAAAAAGTAAAGAAATAAAAATACTAATTTTTTGATTGAAATATCTTGAATAACTAAGAGATTTGTGAAAATAGAAAAAGAGAGGACTCGAAGTTTGAATGTGATTGATTGTTGAAAACTAACTGATCAAAATATTTTGTATAATTGGGAAATATAAGGTAAAATCTTGTAATAATTCAAAATAATTACTCGAATATAATCAAAAATTGAAAGTGAAACTGTAGATTTTGACAAAAGTGAACAAATAACAAAATTGAAATAGGGTTCGCGATCGTAAATAATACTTTAAGGATCTGATAGAAAAGGGTCGCAAATTAAATTTCCGAAAAAAAGAGTAGAGAGAAAAAGGAAATATAATGTCATATCCTTGTAACTTAATTAGGCCCCCAGTGTTGGGAAATATTAACGTAAATGTTCCCCCAAATCCAAACGCAAATCCAAACCCAAATCCAAATCCTAATCAGAATGTGAACCAAAATCCCGCTCCTGCTTTGCAGGCGGCACCCGATCTAACAAATTTGATAAGGAATATAGTTTTTCAGACTCTAAACGCGGACGGACGAGAGATGTTGCGAAATCTAAATAATGTTGATATTGACCCAATGATAGTGAGAAATCAGACGATAGACGAAAGATTTCAAGACAATTTAGGAGAAATGGACAAAATCCCAAACGTGGTACGATCATTGCGTGAATTCTCGGGAAACCCTTTAGAGTTCAGCTCTGGGAAAAAGAGTGTTGAACGGGTGCTAAGAATATACGAACCTTCTAGGGGAAGCCCTAAATATTTCGGGATCTTGAACACTATTAGAAATAAGATTTTAGGCAGCGCTGACATAGCGTTGGAATCATACAACACCCCCCTGTACTGGAGGTCAATCTCTCGCTGTTTGACCACCCATTACGCCGATAAACGCGATTTGGGAACCTTAGAATATCAAATGACGTGTTTGATTCAGGGACGTAGTTCGACACAGGAGTTTTATCAGAGGGTCTATTCCCACTTGTCTCTTATATTGAATAATATAGGATGTATGGAAATTAGCCAGGAATCGGTGCAACTGTTGACGGAAAATTATCGCAACAAGGCTCTTGACGCGTTCATCGGAGGCCTTGCCGGCGATCTCCCTAGACTCCTTGGCATGAGGGAACCGAAATCTTTGCCTGAAGCATTGCACCTTTGCTTGAAGTTAGAGAACCAAAAATTCCATACATATCATGCAAATCACCAGAATGACTTCGCTAGAAAGACAAACACTTATGTTAGACCATCTTTGCCTCCAAGGAACTTCCAACCACCTAGGCACTTTTACCCAGAATTGACTTTCATCCCACCACCCAAACAAATAGCAGGACCAAATGTGCGTCATTCGCAATATTTTCCTCAAAGCTGAAACACACCCTTCATAAGACCACAGCAAGCATAACAGGCAAACCCTTATACGAATCCTCCACCAAGACCCATTGCAATGAAACCAAGTCCGAGACCTGAACCCATGGATATAGATAGAAGCATAAGATCCAACGTCGTAAACTATGATAACAGGCAGGATTTTAGATACGCAGGAAAACGCCAGGAAAAATCCAACCTGACAAACCCACCTTTAAAAATCCAAAGAAATTTTCACCTAAATGCTAACCAAGGAGACATCGAAGATTCTTACTCGAAGGGCGGCAAAACAAAATATGCGCAAAACTACAACAACTACGGGTAAGTAGAAACATTGAGGAATAAAAGAACAGAATATAGAAATAAATAGTGACCCATTAGACGAGCCACAACAATATTATTGCAACCACAACGATCAATATGCAACCAAAAATGTGGGACAACAGCAAAAATTTAACGACTATGATAATATTGATTTCGCAGATATGAATTTTTTAGACTAAGGAATTCGTCGTTGCCCTACTTCGAATGTAGAACAAAAAATGGCAAAATTTATAGAATATTGGTGGACACAGGGTCCAACAAAAATTACATTAAACCACATTTAGCAAATAACATAAAAAACAACGAAAGTTTTTATGCCAACTCAGTAGGAGAACGTGTGAAAATCACCGAACATACGTACGTGAATCTTTTCAATCTAGGGGATTTCAATCTGAAATTTTTTCCTCTTCCATCACTAGCTTTATTTGACGCAATTTTAGGTAACGATACCATCAAGGATCTATCCGCGGTGGTTCACATAAAACACAACTATATGATAATCAGGGATCAATGAAGATACGGCTTAATCATCTGATTACACAAGATGTTAACCTTATTGAGATACGGGATAGTCATATGAATAAATCGCAAAAACAAGCTATGAAAATTTTATTGCACCAACACTCAGAGCTTTTCTTCGAACCCAACGAAAAACTGAGCTATACCACAAGAGTGATGGCCCCTATCCGAACAAATTCTGACACCCCCGTTAATACCAAATATTTTCCATATACTATGGCCTTAAAGGAGGAAGTAGAGAAACAAATAGGAAAGCTACTAGAGGACGGAATTATTCGACCCTCGCGCTCACCATATAATTCCCCCATATGGATAGTCCCAAAAAAAAAACAGAACACTTCGGGAGAAAAAAAATATAGGTTGGTGGTAGATTACAGGAAACTTAATTAAGTCACGACATTGGACAGATATCCAACTCTCAATTAGGAGAAAGCAAATTTTTCTCTGTTATCGACTTAAAAAGCAGTTTTCACCAGATTCCCTTAAGGCAATCCGACGTAGAAAACACTGCTTTCTCACTGAATAATGCCAAATATGAGTCCACACGCTTGCCTTTCGATTTGAAGAATGCTCCGGCAATTTTCAACGTGCTTTGGACGATATACTGAGACAACATATTGGAAAAACGTGCTACGTCTACATAGATGACATAATTATATTCAGCAAAGACGAAACATCTCATGCCAAACACATCCACGAGATATTTACGACACTTAGAATGGCCAATATGAAAGTCCAATTGGGCAAGTGCGAATTCTCCAAGGAACAGGTGGAATTCCTTGGATTTATGGTTTCTGCAGAGGGTATAACAACCAATCCCTCCAAAGTCAGGGCAATAACGGACTTTCCATATCCAAAAACACTAAGAGAATTAAGAGCATTTGTTGGACTTTCCGGATATTATAGGCGATTTGTAACAGACTATGCCAAACTGGCACAGCCTCTTACCAACCTCTTAAGGGGAACGGACGGTAGAGTATCCAAGAACCAATCCAAAATGACGATAGTACACTTAAACGAAGACTCAAAGGAGGCAGTTGACAAGATTAAAAACAGGCTAATATCGAGGGAAGTAATTCTAACATACCCAGATTTTCAGAAGGAATTTCACTTGACCACAGATGCATCAAATCATGCTATTGGCTCAGTTTTGGAACAAGGAGGAAAACCGATAACATTTATATCTAGAACGTTGAATAAGGCTGAGGAAAACTATGCTGCCAGCGAGAAAGAAATGCTCGCCATTATTTGGGCTTTAAAGGCTTTGAGGAACTATCTGTACGGCACCGCGAATATAAAAATATTCACAGATCATCAACCACTTACGCATGCGCTGAGCAATAGGAACAACAACTCAAAACTAAAAAGGTGGAAAGCTATATTGGAGGAGTACGATTATGAGCTTAAATACAAGCCCGGTAGAACAAACATGGTTGCGGATGCCCTATCCAGACCTTGCCAGGTGAATTCAGTGTCGGCCGCTACTAACTCCGACAAAAGCTCAGGACATGACCTCATACCTGCGGTCGAGGCCCCAATCAACGCATTTCGTAACCAAATCTGGATACTGACAGGACTAGAGGATAACTACCAATTTAAAATACCTTTCCCAAATTATCACAGACACGTAATTACTAGAACCAAATATTCAGAGGACGATTTCAAAACTATTCTGAGGCAATATCTTAACCCTTCTGTGGTTAGCGGTTTACTTACATCAGAAAAAATAATGGCACAGATTCAAAAAATATATCCCACTAACTTCTATAAATTTAAAACTAGGTGTACACAAACACAAGTAAAAGACCTAGAATCGCTGGAACAACAGGACCAGCAGATTACACTGGAACGCAGAAGAGCTCATAGAAATGCGGCGTAGAATAAAAAACAGCTCATAGAAAGGTTTTGCTTTCCAAAAATGCTTGCGAGGATTAAATATATATATATATATATGTTCCTCTAACTCCCACTGGAGCATAGGGCGCCAATAATTGCAGATCTCCATCTGACTCGGTTTTGAGAAATAGACCTTAATTCGTTCCAAGATACACCCAGTTGATTCATTTCGGATTCTGTTGAACGTCTCCATGTTATACGTGGCCTACCACTTTCTCTGCCATCTTGATGAAATGGGTTCCATCTAAGAGCTTGCTTGGATACATTATCATCATTTCGACGGAGAGTGTGTCCAATCCACTGCCATTTCCGTTTACGTATCTCAGTTGCTACTTCCATTTGCTTTGCTTTTAGTAACAACTCGGCATTCGATATTGTTTGAGGCCAAAAGATACGTAATATCCTTCTTAGGCAGCGGTTGACAAATGTTTGCAATCGTTTTGTGATCCTGTTGGTGACTTTCCAGGTTGTACACCCATATAATAGGACAGACTTGACATTTGCCTCAAAAATTCTAAGTTTAGTGGTTTGAGAAATTTTATTACTTTGCCATACTGGAGCTAGTATGCCAAAAGACGCTCTTGCCTTGTTAATTCTAGCATCAACATCAAGTTCGGTTCCTCCATTAGGTGAGATTTCACATCCAAGATAACAAAATTGTTCACATGCATCATAAGTTTGGCTGTTGATGGTCATTGGAACTGTTGTTGTACCAACACTTAGTGTTTTTGTTTTGCCAGCGTTGATTTTGAGTCCTGTGTATTGTAGTTTTTCCTGCAGTTCTTTAGTTGTGTGTCTAAGGTCATTAAGATTATGCGAAAGTAAACAGATATCGTCAGCATAGGCCAGGTAATTTAGATATTGGTTATTGATTTTCCATTGTATTCCTTGCCTTTTATTCTCAATACTACTGAGGACATCTTCCATAACAACAAGAAACAAAAGAGGTGATAATATGCAGCCCTGACGAACTCCACTTTCTACCATGAACGGCTCAGAAAGTTTTCCCTTATGGCAAAGCATTTTGCACTGTTATAGCTTTCCTTAATAAGAGCTATTATTTTTTGAGGTATATTTCTCTTTCGCGGGGCGGACCAAATACATTCTCGATTAATTGAATCGAACGCTTTTTCAAAATCTATAAATAGAAGATGTAATTTGGAATTGAACTCAACGCTTTGTTCTATAATAATGCGTAGAGAGTTAACATGGTCTGCGCACGAGGAACCACTGCGAAATCCGGCTTGGCATGAGCTGATGGTTTGCTCCAAATGCTCTTTGATCCGATATAATATTATTTTTGCAACTATTTTGGCTACAGTTGGCAAGACACAAATACCCCGCCAGTTTGTGCAATTTTTGAGGTCTCCTTTTTTTGTGATTTTGACAATGATGCCATCTTTCCATTCCTCCGGAAAGGATTCGGTTTCCCAGGTTTCGGTGATCAGAGGGTGTAAAAGTTGTGCTGAGAATTCGGGATCACATTTATAGATTTCTGCTGGAATACCATCAGTTCCAGCTGCTTTTCCATTTGGGAGTTGTTTTATAGCAGCAATAGTTTCTGCTATACTAGGGGGTGTTATTCTTATTCCCGAATTTGTGACTGGTTGTGGATTAACTAAAATAGGTGGCTCAAGGGTTTCATCTATAACACAGTTTAACACAGTGGAAAAATGCTCCTTCCATCGCTGGAGTTGTTCTTGGTCGGTGTTGAGCAGGTTCCCTTGCAAATCTCTCATAGGGTGTTCTATACGCAACTTACGGTCTGCTAGCTGTTTTGTGACTTTAAATACTGTTCGCGTGTCACCAGCTTGTGCTGCATTTTCGGCTTCTTCAGCCATGCGGTCAATATGGTTCCGTTTATCTCTTCGTACCGCTCGTTGAACTGTTTTATGCAGGTTACGGTAATTCATTTCCAGGTTGGTCTTTACTTCGTGGTCATCCGCTGATGCCACTTCTTCTTTAAGTTTTCGTCGATCTGTAATTATATTCCACGTTTCGTCGGTCATCCATTCTTGTTTCCCCTTGGGTGCTGGCCCGATTGCACGGTCTGCGCAGGATTTTATTTTGGTTTTAATGTGGTCCCATTTTGAAGTTACTGTAGTAAGTGATTCGACTTCGGGTCTATTTAATGCTTCACGAAGCTGTGTTGTAAAGTCTATTTTGACATTATTGTTATTAAGGCGTTCAATATCATATTTTTTAGGCCGTATGTTGTTCGACGTTTTTTGAATTGCTGCTGTACAGAGGCGAATTTTTGCAACCACCAAATAGTGATCTCGGGATTGGCCTATGTCTGCACCTCTTTTGTTGCGTACATCTAGGAGACATTTTCTATAACGGTGGCTTATAGCGCAGTGATCAATTTGATTTGCAGTGTTATGTCTATCAGGAGACAGCCAGGTTAGTTTATGACAAGTTTTATGTTCAAATAGTGTGCCACCAATGACTAGTTTTCTGGCATTGCAAAAATCAATAAAACGTTCACCGTTATCGTTTCGAGTGCCAAGGCCATGCTTACCCATAATATGTTCTAAAGATTCATTATTATTTCCCACTTTAGCATTCATATCACCCATTACAATAATAATATCACCCCGTGGAACAGTATCGTAAGTTGCATTTAACTGTCCATAAAAGGAATTTTTTACGTCATCTTTGGCAGTTTCAGTTGGGGCATAGCACTGAATAATAGTAATATTTCTGATCTTAGATGCAAAGCGAGCTAGCAGTATTCAGTCAGACACAGGCTTCCAGCTAATTAGACTTTTTAGAGCATTTTTTGTAACCATCAATCCAACACCAGATTCATGGTTGCAACCAATCTCTTTTCCCGAATATAACATGGTTGTTTGGGAAGTAGGGGACGAACATTCTCCTGAGCCTGTCCATCGCACTTCACTCAGTCCTAAAATAGCAAGACCATACCTACTCATTTCACGTTCCACCTGCAGGTATTTGGAGTTCATATTAGCGCTGATGTTATCGCTGTCCCTTAGGGTTCTTACGTTCCAGTATCCAATCATAGTCCTTGTTCGATATGCAAAGGTCGTCATCAAAGGTTTCGGTTTATCATTTAGAGGCTGTTTGTTTGGCGATTCGTTAGCAATGAAGTTTTCGGAAAAGTGGGTTGCTAGCCCTCCTTTCTTAGATTGGTGATAGGGCTGCTATCTTCGCGTCCAATCCCACGTTTCAGTCATGCTTCAGCAACATTTTATTTACCTACTGCCCTGAGACGTCAGGATCTACCATGACCATTCATGCTACATGACTGGTCGCCTTCTCACTCTAGCTAGCTTCTAGCGGATGCTGGTAAGCCATTGCCCGGGAAATACTTGGTCTAGGACCGGAAGTAGTGAGCTGCTTGGACAGTCAACAGAGGAATCACTTTCCGCACTACGTGCACCTCTGCAGAAAGTCCCATTCCCCAATATTAAAAATATAGTGAAACATTAAAGTGAATTTGGAAGTTAAAACAACTGAGCACAGTGCGAACGAATTTGGAATTAAAGATTTAACGAAATTTTGTACTGTCGAGTTATCGACCGAGGACGCTCGAAACTAAGGGCGGAGGAGTTAACACATTTAAAATTCATTCCATTCTTCTAATAGAATGAACCAGTTAAAACATTTAAAATTCATTCCATTCTTTTAATGGAATGAACCATATTAAAATAAATAAAGCGTGTCGTAAGGTGATACCCGTTTCTGCTAACGTTATGTCTAGCATATATGGGAACAACTGAAGACAAACTTTACACAACTTCAGCATTTGAATTCACACACGTATCCGCTGCAATGCATTTGTTGATGTTTCACAATTCAATTTGAGAACAACAGAAAGAAAAAACAAAAAAATTCTACAACATCAGCAATTGCATGGCATAGGTATCCGCTGCAATGCAATCGCTGATGGCCCATACATATGTTGGCTACATTTTCCAAGTTAGTCGTCGGTTTAGTTTTCAACAAGCATTACCAAAAAATTATAAATGATTATAATAAAAGAAGAATAATGATTTAATAGAAATACTAATAGCAAATTAAATAATCAAAAGTAAAATTGTTAACTGTAAGAATAGAATAAAAATTGTAAAATTCTATTTGATTAAATAAAAAATGAAGATAAACCAAAAATACTAGTTAAAACCTATCTTATAGAGGTAAAAGTACAGATTCCATATCAGCATAAACCACAACTGGCGGAGAAATCTTTCTTTCGAAGTGTGTGAATGAAAGCACTGAACCTTGCTTTGGGTATGTTGTTGTTACTTTTGAACATTCCGTTTTGTGGCGCACGGAGTTATTGAAATGAAAATTTTGACATAAGTCACAAAATTGTCCGGGAGTAATAGAATTAACAAATTGCGTTTTCACCAATCTCTGCATATCTTTTATTAGAGAGTAATGATAGTTACCATTATTTACTAAAGTCAGCAAATTAATATGGTACTCTTTAACAGTTTTGGATTGTCTTGCAGGACCCACAACTTTAAACTTATTATTTGCTTTCTTTAATTCATAAATGTTGATGCTGAAGTTTGCGTTTTTTTGTGCAAATATTTTAAGTGCCGGCAATAAAACTGGAAATGACATATTCGAAAAGTCTAGAGTTATTCCCCGAAATTTAATTTTATTGGAACTTTTGCGGCTAAAACGCACCATTTAGAGCAGAAAGAATCGCTATTTCTAACGTTTATAACAGCTTTTTTTGCTGCTATTGCTTTTGGCACCGGTATGTAATTCCCATTTGGAATAATCTCCAATTTGCATACAGTCATCTCGATGTATTTGAAATGGTCGATTGCCCATCCGCTATATCTCTCCTAGAACTCTCTCGCTTGTCTTTCCAACTCATTATTAAAATCTCCAATTACTTCATCAATTTCACCAATATATCTTATACTATTGAATGAAGTTGCAAAATGTTCTAATGATGATATTGGTTCTCCTTCGGTTGAATTTTTCACGTACAGTCCAAATAGCACCATATTCAATTTTATGAAGTCAAACTCTGTTAATCTTTCAATTATTAGTTCTTTTACGAATATTTTTGTATTAAGCAAAAATTTTTTAATTTCAATATCGTTTATTGCAAATTACTTTAAATCCGATATTGTTTTACAACCATCGGATTTTTTTAAATTATTTCGACAATGTTTTCCTTCAAAAAGTTTTCGGATTATCCTTATGCACATTTGTCCTCAAATGCATTTTATACATATTTTCAAGGGTATTTTTTTGCATACGTGATAAAATATTTCTCGTACACTAACTTTTACTTTTTTTCTATGTAATTCCAATCAATTAGGGATTTCTTATAATTAAAAACACATAATTACAAATAATCTTAGAAATATCACTGTGTGTGTGTGTGTGTGTGTGTGTGTGTGTGTGAAACGCAGGCCAAATTATATGAACTATGTTCATATTTGAATAGTCCATGATAGAACCCTCAACATGTATAGTATATATATATATATATATAAAAAGATGTTTTTAGTATAAGGTAGTAAAGAGAAGAAGTAACATGGCACTGAGAGCAAAAATTGAAAACTTTTTACGTGATTTTTTTGACATCTTGGAAAATAAAGTACTATTGGAATCTGTGCATGGAGAGCATTTTAATGATTGTCCTTGGTCCGAAGATATTTGTTTGGAAGGACCTGATACTTGCAAATGTATTGTATATAGCTTTAGAAAGCATTCTGTTATCAATCTAATAGAAAAATATATATACGACATTTTAATTTAGATAAATGTATACAAGACCAAATAAAAGTTTAAAACTATAAATATGTTTTTCATTTCGTATTCAACATTTAATACTACAAGATATTTAGTCAGTTCACGCATCCATTCACAATGCTGATTAGTGGACCTTCAGGATCTGGAAAAACCACCTTTTTAAAAAATCTTATATGTTGCAAGCAATTTTTAATAAGTCCACCAATTACCAGAATTATTTGGTGTTACGGAGAAGAAAATGCCAAACCAAATTTTAATAATATAGAATATTATAATGTGATACCAAATGATTTGGACAATGATTTACATGAACCAGTTTTACTTATTTTAGATGATTTAATAATGGGCGCATTTAATAAGAATGTGTGTTGAGTTTTCACAAAAGGGTCTCATCACAGAAATTTCTCAGTTGTTGTTGTTACTCAAAATATTTTTCATAAATCGTCTCATACAAGAGACATTTCGTTGAACTCAAAATATATTGTTGTATTTAAAAATCCAAGGGATACATTACAGTTTCAGCATTTAGCAAGACAAATTGAACCCGGAAATTCAGTAGAATTAATGAGAATATATAAAGAAGTTACTAACAAGCCTCATGGTTACTTACTGATTGACCTTACTCAAAGTATAAACGATCTATTAAGATACAGAACAAATATCTTCAATCCAAATTTTTGTTTCTGCTATTGTGATACAACTGAAAATGGTATTAAAAAAGAACTTAAAACGATTGAAGGAAAACAAGCATATGTTGTATGTTCTCAAGACGAATAACGGAAAACTACGGAAAGCAATACTTGAAAATGTTGACGATGATTTTATAAAAACTATAATTGAAATAATATTTAATACCCTAAATGGAAATATTAAACTTAAACCTAAAGATCATACAATTTTAAACAGATATAAAAAAGAACTAAAAAAGAAAGTCAGAAAGGAAGGTACTAATTCAAAAAGGAGGATTTTTACCTGTATTGCTATCGTCACTGTTGGGAGGCTTTATTGGAAAATTAATAGAAAATGTCTAATAAAGGAAAATTCAATAAAGTTATATTACTACATCCAAATACTTATTACGTAATGGTAGACGATCAATTATCTTCTGAACTTATTACCAGAAAATTAATACACATACCTAAATGATGAGTCAATATCGGACTTCAACAAATGGATTAAAATCAAACAAGAATTAAATATGTTTATAAAATGAAAAATTAATCCCATCAAACCATTAATGGATAATCATAAATCGGTTGTGAAAGAAAAAGAAAATCTTGTTATTAATAATACTGATCCAATGATGAATAAAAATTTGGAAAAGAATTTTGAAGTAACTGAAAACTATGATAAGTTTGAAACCCCTGAAAAATTTTCTACCTCTACACCTAAATTAAAAATAAAGCAAAAAAAATTAAATTTTTTTAAAGATAACGATTTAGATGAAAAAACCTAAATATTTCCAAACGTAAATTAGAAGATGAAGATTATCCGAACTTGGTTAATTTACCTGCAATAACTTCAAAAGGGATTGGGAAGTTGGAGTAACTGAGTTATATTTAAATGATGGATCCGCCGAGGAACCAACAATTTTATTTATCTATAGTGATATTATAAAATCGAGATGTATTGGAAACAAAAATATAAGATGTCTTCGAGTATTACCATATAAGGGACATAGCATTTGCTATGATTTTCATAATGTTGAGTACTATCCTTTAGAAATATCAATAATTAACGATATTTCAATACTCATAACTAATTTAGATGGAACTCAATACAATTTTGAATCCTCAGCAACACCGAATTTTATGACATTACATTTTAAAAAAATTAAAACACAATAAATGTAAAGAGTTTTGTAAAATGTTGTCAGATTGATAAATCATCGTGATGGATCAAGTATGTAATGCATACTACTCAAGGCAGCAGGGCGGTGAAATAAGTCATATCGGAACATTATATGTGACTCCACGAGTTTTGCAGCATGGTCGCGGAATCGGTTAATTCTTTTCATCACTATTTAGAACATTAAAAGCTTTAATTTTTTCTGGATTAAATACAATTAAAAATCATGCAATTGATACCAGTAAAGCTATATTAAATGACTTCGTTCGCAAGCCCTTACGAAATATTTTGGATGAACAAGGAAAAATTGCGTTAAATAACTTATCAGAGAAAGCTGTCAAAAAAATATATTCCAAGTTCCAACGAGGTTCAAGCACGAGACGTATAAAACGTCGAAATAAAAAAAGAAATCGTCAGTCTCTCAAACATTCTAAAGTGAAAGGCATAAGGAATAAAAAGAAGAAAAACACCAATATAAATATTAAAGACATATTTTCAAAATGAACATGTCAAAACATATAACCACATCCCATTCAAACTAGAATTTTAAACACCGAAGAAATATCCTACAATCCTATCGTAACTTTGGCCAGCTCTATAGAATTTGTGTGTCTCGGTAATGGAGATACATATCGTGATTTGTCTAGCGTATACCTAAGATTAGTAATTCAACTCAAAGCAAAGGATAACTCAGATATTACCGACGATTCAATTGGAGTTGTAAATAATATTCTACATTCTCTGTTTCGAAGTGTTTCTGTCTATCTGAATAATGTTCCCGTATCCCATAGCGATAATAACTATCACTATAAGACTTATAGACAAACATTACTTAATTAATTTTTGGCTCACAAACTCAAGATATAAATATTTATTAAAAAGAGATGGATATATATATATATATATATATATATATATATATATATATATATATATATATATATATACTGAGACACCTCAAACACCACCACCACCTCAAATCACATATAATTTATGGGACTCACAAGATGACTTATCTGATGACTTATTATTAGCACAAGCCTACCGTCAAAATGAAAGTTTGATAAACAATATATATAGAAAATATACAAATATATATATTGTATATATATATATCTAAAATTATAATCTCATATTTACAAAAAAAAAAAAAAATTAAAATTTATAAATATTTTCTATGAAGAATATGAAGAATCATCAGGAGTATCAAAAGAAGAAACATTAGGAGTAGAGATTCGCTCTATCTCATTTTCAATGAGAGAGTTTGTTGTGTGTATTACGTAGTTGGATACACCCTGTACGTATTTACTGCAGTAAACACATTCTACGTTGGGAATGTTTTCCATACACTATTTTCCATGTGTTTGAGCAATTCTGATTCATCCTCATAGAAAATGGTGCAGAGCAAGCACTTAAAAAAATCCATGTTTTCCATTTTTAATTAATTTTTTTTATTTTTTTATTTAGATCAAAATTTGTAATTAATAGTTTCCCGTGTAGTTGACTACTGAACGAAATGAAACTATTTTTTCCCTAATATTATTTTGGTTAATCTATCCGTAGTTATGATAAACAATAATTGAATCTGTCTTCACTATACATAACATAGTAAAAAGGTTCCCAATTTCCAATAAGTAACGTATTTTTTAAAAAGTGTTGTTATTTACTTTAATGTTAATCAAACCTATTTATGATCTCTTAACCAGATTTTCATTTCATTTTCCAAAACTATGCCTTTTTATAAGGATTTTATGATTATGTTAAAACACTAATGTTTATCTAGATCTTTGTTATATAAAAATTTCAAACATGTGTACTGATAAGTGACCACATTTATGTTTCTATTTGTTTTATTGTTTACAAACTGTCGATTTGTTTCAATCATTTTAGCTTTGATTCAAATATTTTGGTAATTGTGTGGTAAATTTTTATATGTATGCATTTTATGTATCAGGCGCATGGAGATTTTAGAAAGTATTTTTCAGCTGATTAGAACTAATTAATTTAATCTGTCTTCACTACATATAACATAGTAAAAAGTTATTCAATGTTATAGTAAAAAGTTATTCAACTTTGCGCCATCTAACGGGGGAAAAATTGAATAATTCCTGGTTCTCCTATAAACCTGGTTCTCCTATAGACCTCAACCAAACAGCGCCATTTAACGGGGGCGAAGATGAAAAATTCCTGGTTCTCCTATAAACCTGGTTTTCCTATAGATCTCAACCAAACAGCGCCATCTAACGGGGGCGAAAATAAAAAATTCCTGGTTCTCCTATAAACCTGGTTCTCCTGTAGACCTCAACCAAACAGCGGCATCTAACGGGGGCGAAAAAGAAAAATTCCTGGTTCTCCTATATCTTATCTACTAAAAATTTTTTCAGGCAAGCTCCTAGCGGGTCTTGCCCTCAAGTTTGTTAGTCTAGACCTCAACCAAACAGCGCCATCTAACGGGGGCGAAAATGAAAAATTCCTGGTTATCCTATATCTTACCTACTCATGGATGGCCTCTGGGAAGGAGGGGTCAAAAGTCTCAAAACCCATCTGAAAAAAGTCACCCATGCTCAACGTTTTACCTTTGAGCAATTCAGTACCATGCTTGTTAGAATTGAAGCATGCCTTAACTCAAGACCGCTTAGCACGATGAGTGAAAACCCCACAGAGATTTCTGCATTAACCCCCGGTCATTTTCTTATTGGAGGTCCGCTCTTACCGCCCCCGGAACCTAATTTCTCTAACCAAAATATAAACCATGTAAATCGTTGGCAAAAATTAAAAGTCCTCCATCATTACCTCTCTCGTCGATGGAAGGAAGAATATCTTAAAGGGATGCACAAATGGAATGAAATGGAAATACCCCGAACGTGATTATAACGAAGGTGATTGTGTCATTATAAAACAAGAAAATTTACCCCCAAATGAATGGCGGCTTGGCCGCGTTGAAAAGGACTTTAAGGGATCAGATAACAGAGTTAGAGTGGCTGAAGTACGAACTGCAAAGGGCGTCGTCACTAGACCAATAGTTAAATTAGTTCTTCTTCCCGATTCTGAACTTGACTAATTGCTTTCTTTTCTCTTTTATGTTTTTTTCTCCTTTCTTATCATAATTATAAATGGTCCGCCATCTAACGTTTTTTTTTTCAACTAGTGCTTATTTCGTGAATGGTAATACTTAGCTCATGACTGATTTGATAGATAATTTGTTTTATCCTTCCGCTGAACGAATATGGTTGTGTATACGCTTGAACAACGCTGGGAAATATTGCGACATTACTTTGAAATGTTGCAGAATGTGTGCGAAAATGACGTACGGATTTTGGAAGAAGAGGAGCACCGTCAGCTCCGTATGTTCGTTACCTTGTGAAAAAGTGAAAGAAACTGGCATCCTCATCGATAGACCAAAGCGTGAAAAGCCAAAAACCGTGCGTACACCCGAGAATATTGCTGCTGTGGCAGAAAGTGTGCGTGAAGTGCCATCAACATCAATTCACCGTCGTTCTCAAGAATTGAACATTTCGGAGGCATCATTGAGACGAATTTTGCATAAAGACCTTGGTATGACGCCATACAAAGTCCAATTGGTTCAGGAGTTGAAGCCAACTGACCATCCAATGCGTTTTCGCTTCTCTAAGTGGGCCTGCGATCGACTTACAGAAGATGCCGATTTTGCCAAAAAAATCATCTTTTCAGATGAAGCTAATTTTGATATTGGCGGGTATGTAAACAAGCAAAATTGTCGCATTTGGGGCACAAAAAACCCGCACTCATACATTGAAAAGCCGATACACCCAAAACGAGTCACTGTTTGGTGCGGATTTTGGACCAGAGGCATAATTGGGCCATTTTTCTTCGAAAATGAGCAAGGAGTGGCCGTTACAGTCAATGGCGATCGTTATCGGGCCATGTTATTGGCTATTGGCTCAGTTTTGGAACAAGGAGGAAAACCGATAACATTTATATCTAGAACGTTGAATAAGGCAGAGGAAAACTATGCTGCCAACGAGAAAGAAATGCTCGCCATTATTTGGGCTTTAAAGGCTTTGAGGAACTATCTGTACGGCACCGCGAAAATAAAAATATTCACAGATCATCAACCACTTACGTATGCGCTAAGCAATAGGAACAACAACTCAAAACTAAAAAGGTGGAAAGCTATATTGGAGGAGTATGATTATGAGCTTAAATACAAGCCCGGTAGAACAAACATGGTTGCGGATGCCCTAATCAGACCCTGCCAGGTGAATTCAGTGTCGGTCGCTACTAACTCCGACAATAGCTCAGGACATGACCTCATACCTGCGGTCGAGGCCCCAATCAACGCATTTCGTAACCAAATCTGGATACTTACAGGACTAGAGGATAACTACCAATTTAAAATACCTTTCCCAAATTATCACAGACACGTAATTACTAGAACCAAATATTCAGAGGACGATTTCAAAACTATTCTGAGGCAATATCTTAACCCTTCTGTGGTTAACGGTTTACTTACATCAGAAAAAATAATGGCACAGATTCAAAAAATATATCCCACTAACTTCTATATATTTAAAACTAGGTTTACACAAACACAAGTAAAAGACCTAGAATCGCTCGAACAACAGGATCAACAGATTACACTGGAACGCAGAAGAGCTCATAGAAATGCGGCGTAGAATAAAAAACAGCTCATAGAAAGGTTTTGCTTTCCAAAAATGCGTGCGAGGATTAAAAATATAGTGAAACATTAAAGTGAATTTGGAAGTTAAAACAACTGAGCACAGTGCGAACGAATTTGGAATTAAAGATTTACCGAAATTTTGTACTGTCGAGTTATCGACCGAGGACGCTCGAAACTAAGGGCGGAGGAGTTAACACATTTAAAATTCATTCCATTCTTCTAATGGAATGAACCAGTTAAAACATTAAAATTCATTCCATTCTTTTAATGGAATGAACCATATTAAAATAAATAAAGCGTGTCGTAAGGTGATACCCGTTTCTGTTAACGTTATATCTAGGATATATGGGAACAACTGAAGACAAACTTTACACAACATCAGCATTTCCATTCGCACACGTATCCGCTGCAATGCATTTGTTGATGTTTCACAATTCAATTTGAGAACAACAGAAAGAAAAAACAAAAAAAATCAACAACATCAGCAATTGCATGTCATAGGTATCCGCTGCAATGCAATCGCTGATGGCCCATACATATGTTGGCTACATTTTCCAAGTTAGTCGTCGGTTAATTTTCAACAAGCATTACCAAAAAATTATAAATAATTATAATAAAAGAAGAATAATGATTTAATAGAAATACTAATAGCAAATTGAATAATCAAAAGTAAAATTGTTAACTGTAAGAATAGAATAAAAATTGTAAAATTCTATTTGATTAAATAAAACATAAAGATAAACCAGAAATACTTGTTAAGAACTATTTAGGTTATAATAAAAGAAGAATAATGATTAAATGGAAATACTAATAGCAAATTAAATAATCAAAAGTGAAATTGTTAACTGTAAGAATAGAATAAAAATTGTAAAATTCTATTTGATTAAATAAAAAATGAAGATAAACCAAAAATACTAGTTAAAACCTATCTTATACAGGTAAAAGTACAGATTCCATATCAGCATACACCATAACTGGCGGAGAAATCTTTCTTTCGAAGTGTGTGAATGAAGGGGTATGTTGATATTTGTTATTTCCGCATTTGCAAATATTGTACGCTATGCAGTGTGGGTATTATACAGCAGACTACGATAGTCGTGTTACGCTACACCTTCCTTTTTTATAAGAATGTTCATATAACATTTTGTTCTATGGACATTCTTTTATTATTTGTACTGTTGGGTTTTTTTTTTTTTTTTTTTTGTGGTTGTATCAAGTGCAAGTTTCACATTTTACAATAAATTTATTTTATTTTATTTACAAATATAGATTTAAAGAAAAGAATGCATATTGTTTATTTAATATTGTATAACTTAAGTCTATTCTTATGAACTATTTGTTCTTTATTTGTTTTCTTATCAACTATGGTTACATTATTTCTGAAATCTATTTTCTTAATTTTATATGGCCCTTTATATGCCATCTCTAACTTATGTCCTGCATCATTTCTTACCAAGACTAAATCTCCTATTTTAAAGTTGTAATCTAATTTTGTTTTATCATAATTAATTTTTTGTTTTATTTTATTTATGTCTAATAGTTTTTTAACTCTATCTATTGCTACTTCTAATCTAAATTTAATTTCCTTAGCATAATTATCTATATTATAAAGTGGTGCAACTCTATCTACTTCACTAAATTGTCTAAAATCGTTTGGAATTTTTCCAAAAATAAGTTCATAAGGGCAATAATCATGTACTGTAGATTGTGTAGTGTTAAAACAGTACGTGAAATATTTGAGCCATTCATCCCAGTCGTCTTTATCTACTGATATGTAGTTTCGTACGTATTCGTTAAAAGTCCGGTGACTTCTTTCTATCGTACCTAGTGTCTGGTGATGATATGCTGTCGATGTGCGTTTATCTACCTTCAATAGGTTGCAAAGCTCTGTCAGTATAGAGTTCTTGTATTCTGTGCCCATATCCGAAATGAGCGTCTTCATTGGACCGTATATAAGCACAAAGTTTTCAAATATCGCTTTTGCGATCGTCTTAGCTGATTTATCTTTTATTGGTATTGTTACCAAGTATTTAGTTAAGTCACATATCATTGTGACTGCATATTCATTTCCATAAATTGACTTTGGAAATGGTCCAATTGTATCTACGTACACCGTATCAAAAGCCCTATTTGGTGTCTCCGTTATTGTCATTGGACTTTTTATATGTTTCTCCGTTTTAGCCAATTGACATTTATGGCATGTTTTCACATATTTGGCAATGTCTTTTGTCATATTTTTCCAGTAATAGTATCTCCTGATCTTTTCAGTGGTTCTATATATCCCACAATGTCCTCCTTCTATAGGATCATCATGGTATTTCAGCATTATCTCACGTATTGCCTTTGTATTCGTGTTATCAATTTTAGTTACTTCGTTTAATAGCGCTATTCTGATTTCATTCAGTGTTTTATTGCCCATATTCTCAAATTCACTTATCGAGACAAATTCGAAAATCTTCTCATGTGGTGAAATTTGAATCTTATTAATATTTAGTTTACAGGCTATTCGTTCTAGCCTAGGGAAAAATTGTCCTAAGTCAATATTCCCTTTAGTAAACAAATCATCTATTCTTATGCTAGCATATATGGATTTTCCCTTTTTGATGTAACATCTGTTGGGTAAAATCTTTAATTTATAATATCTTTTGACGTCTATATTATTCAATGGTATATATACCTGGGGCTTATTATTATTATTGATATTTTGCTGATTTACTACTGGTTTACTAATTTTCTCTTCCTTAGTCATCGATCTTGTCGTGACCCTTAAAACGGATGAGATCTTGTCGTTAATATCCTTTAAGTCATTTATTGTAATGCGCGACAGTGCGTCGGCAACATAATTATCTTTTCCCCTGAGATATTCTACTGTGAAATCATATTCCTCCAGATCGAGTCTCATTCTTGTTAGCTTAGAACTTGGATTTTTCATGGAGAACAGGTATGAAAGTGGTCTATGGTCTGTTCGGACCAAAAAATGTTTTCCATATATATATGGTCTGAAATATGTGACAGCCCAGTGTATGGCAGTTAATTCCTGTTCAATGGTCGATTTGTTGCTTTCGCCTTTAGTGAAAGTTTTAGATGCATAGGCCACAGGTAGGTGTCTACCTTCATGTTCCTGTGTTAAAACTGCACCGCAAGCATGCTTACTCGCATCTGTTGTTATGCAAAATTCCTTCGTAAAGTCTGGGTACTGAAGCAATGTTGGGCTCATTAATGCCTTCTTTAAGTATTTAAACGCGCACTCACAATCTTTTGTCCACTGAAATGGTACTCCCTTTTTGGATAGCCTTGTAAGGTGTCTGGAATATTCAGAGAAGTTTCTAATAAATCGTCGGTAATAGTTGCAAAACGCGACAAACCTTCGTGCGCTATCGGCGTCCGTAGGCGTCGGGTAATTTTCTATCACCGAATATTTACTATCATCCGGTAATATTCCTCTATCAGTACATTTGTGGCCAAGGTAGGTTACCTCTCTCACAAAGAATGAACATTTTTGGGGGTGTAGTTTAAGATTGTGTTTACGGCAGAGATCAAATACATCCTTCAAATTTGAAAGCATATGTTTTTCAGAACATCCCAATACAACCATATATAGGAATGCTTGATTCGGCTTCAGACCACTGAAGGCTAATGTCATCATTCTTTGGAATGAATTCGGTGCTATTTTTAAGCCATATGGTAGTCTAGTAAATCTGTATGTACCATTGTTTGTTGAAAATGACGTCAAGTCTCTAGAGTTCTTTTCCAAACCAATTTGATGAAACCCGGACATCAAGTCCAAACAAGAAAAATATTTTGCTCTACCTAGTTGGTCTAGAATATCGTCTATTCTAGGCAACGGGAATTTATCTGATATTAGTTTTTTATTTATCTGCCTATAATCTATCACCAAGCGCCATCTTTTTTCATCTGTTCCGGGAAGTGATTTCTTTGGTACCAACAGAATTGGGCTATTGTATTCCGAAAATGATGGTTCGATTATCTTGTCATCTATTAGTTTTTCAACCTGTTTGTTTATTTCCTCCTTATGAGATTCTGGTATGCGATAATTTTTAATATACGTTGGTTGATTATCTTTTAATCTCAGTTTTTGTTCATAGAAATTGTTGGTAGTAATTGTTTCAGTCCCTAAGCCAAAAATATCATTGTATTCTAAACAAAGCTTAGTTAAAATTGTTCTGAACTGTTCAGGAAAGTTTCCCTTCAAAAGGTCCAAAACTTCAGATTTTCTTTGGCTATTTTCATGTGGTTTTTGTTGTACTATTTCATAGTCAGACACTTTCTCGGTTTTTATGTTATTTTGCCTAATTGTTACTATTTTATGTGTGGTATTTAAAAAACGAACCAATGCGTTATTTGATTTTACCAGTGTATTTGGTACAAAGACACCTGGTACGATTTCTTGATTTGGTATTAGTACATCGTCTTCAAGCTCCGGAAACCTGATTTGACGAATCACTTCTGACCTTGGTGGGAGTGTTATTCCATTGAAGCCGTTCGTAAGTGGAATTTCTATTACATGCGACAGATTGGATGGTCGTAGTACGAGGTAATCATGGTTCCCATTGAAATCTAGTATACATTTATACTTCTTAAAAAAATCCATTCCAAGGATACCGTCGCAAGGTATTGGAAAATTATTTTGTACTACTTGGAAATCATGTGGTATCAAAAAACCTCTAAATTTTAGGTCAATAAATACATTACCTATTGAACGAATTTTACCCTGTCCTATTCCACTCAATGTGGTTGTTCTGTTTCTGTTAATTTGTGTTTGATAAAAATGTTTAGTTTTTATAACCGAAATGTCTGCTCCTGTATCTACCAACAGTGTTACCGTGTTGTTCGTGTCGTTAATTTTTATATTAACATAAAAACTTAAGCTGAGGTTAAGGTTGTATATGTAGTTGGTATTGTTATTATGATATATCTCAGAGGATTTTAGCAGTTTTCCGAATCATTTTCATGTGACTCTGCTGCTCTGACATAATTTCTGTTACGTCTGTGGTTCTGATTTTGTTGAACCCTGTTGTGAATAGGTTTTTGTTGGGGTCTGCCGTTGTTACTGTTATTACTATTATTGCGTGGGTAATTGTACCTTCCACGATATTGTCTGTAGTTATTATTTCGGTTAAACTTCTGCCCGAAATACAATACGGCATTTTGTTGCCCTGTTGCTTCAGTGCAACTGTTTATGAATTTGCCAACGGCCTCATTCATGTTACTGAATTGGCCTGCTTCCATGATAAGTTTAACTTTATCGATGGTGCAATTTTTGGTTAGTGCCTTTACTGCTACCTGTGTTGAATATTCACATGCCAATTCGCATGGCAAACCATCTGATAAATAGGCATTTTCTAATGACTTCGTTAAATTCTCTATTTCACTGCAATAGTTATTGGCAGTTTTATTGTTTTGTCGGGTATTCATTATTTTTGCTGTCAATACCTCAACCGACTCGCCCTTTACTGAGTTTTTTAGTTTATGTATTATCTCAGTAATGGTTTGTTCATTACCTATTAAATTTCTTGCACTTCCCTTTAACTTTGTTTTTATTAAAGAGACTGCGATAGATTCGTGGTCACCTTTGATGGATTCTATTAACTGTAACGAGTCTATAAAGGAACGTAAATTTTCTGGTTTTCCATCAAATTCTATGATCAGCTTTGAAGCTGTGTTCAGAAAGTCAACGACTGTTTGTGTCATTTTTACTTCTGTACTTTCCAAAGAGGTTCCAATATTCTCTGAATTTTCAGTTTCTACTAAGAATTTTACCTCTTCGTGTAGTGTATCTGGTAATTTTACCTTAACACCCTTCTTAGATGATATAATCAGGATTCTAGTCCTGACATCTAAGAAAAAACTTTCAGCAGCTGTCCTATGTGGTGTCGTGAGTCTGTTATAATTTGCATTTAGCAAAACCCTGATTTGTTCTAACTTTTCGCATAAGATTCTAATATGTTTTATTATTGTTTCCTCTTTTGTGCTTCTATCTATATTTAAACATTTATAAGATTTGTCGAACTCCTCTTTGATTAGTCTCACCTTCTGAATTATTTCTTGCCAATCCATGGGAAAATTATTTAAATTTTGTTTAAGTCATTGGCTCTGCTCAAATATTTCTTTTTTAATTTCTTGGTGTTTAAGGCATAAATATGTAATGCAAAATTTAAGCTAATCAGTACGGTTATTATTAGTAAACAACACTCAATTAATTTTAGGTCGATTGAGTCTTCTTTTATTTCTACTTCATTAATAACATTTGCATTGTGATTCTCTATTTTTGATTGACGACCTCCCATTTTCCTTCGCTATTTATTTTGTATTTTTTTCTACTATTTATTTCTATTAAATATTTTTCTGACTGCCTCAATAATTTAACCGAATCTTATATCTTGCTAATTATATATCTTCCCTAGAAATTCATTATTTTTATCAATAGCTTATACTATTTTACATGCATCAGTTTTATTTATGTATATATTTAATTTATAAAATATAAAATATTTCATTCTAATTTAATATCTGTTTTTTTTTCAATAGCATAATTACCATAGTGTTTTTGTTTTTATATATATAATAGCATCAAGATTAAATATAACCTTTTCAAAAAAAAATTAGATTAATTGAACTGCATTCCTTTGTGGATTTTTTCTTACAAATTACTGTTTTTATTTTCTATTTCAAATTTTTTATTTTTTTTTTTTATTTATTTATTTGCCAAGAGCGGTTAACGCTTTCTGGCCTACGGGTGCATAACGGGATGCTCCACTTTTTTTTTGTTTTTTGTTTTTGGTAAAACTAGGATGAACTACCTGTTCGTTGTTTTATTAGGGGCATATTGATGTGTATATTGATATATACCAGGGGTCTTTTGATGTGTTTTTCCTTCGTTTTCCGTCTTTCTTCTGTACTCTTCTATGAAGATATGTTTTGGCCCTTGCGCCATTGATTTTGCAATCTCCACTGTCTTTAGGCCAGACAGTATCTTCCTTCAACGCAGCTGATGGATCGTTGTGGCTGATCCACCAGGACAATATTATTATGCGATTTATTTATTTATTTTTTTTTTTATTATTTTCAGGATTGCTCAATTTGAGAGCATAATCCTTGTATTATATATATATTTTTTTCGTAATATATATATATATATATATTTTTTTTTACAATGCTCATCTAAGGAGCACTGGCAGGATCGCCATATAGCAGACAAGATAGTTTTTTAGTTTAATAGTATTTATTTTATTTATGCTTCAGCTCTATCTAGGAGCTGAGTCTTTTAATGCTAAATTATTAATGATTAATTGATTATAAAATGTTCTTCTTTATATACATATTTTCAACCTATATTAACAACAATGTGTTACCTGCACTTGGGTCAGCATAAACATAAGTGTGCCAGCGTAACAACAACATACAATAACAATATACGCAGTCATACAATGTTTTGCAAATGCAGTGGTCAACAATATTGATATTTGTTATTTCCGCATTTGCAAATATTGTACGCTATGCAGTGTGGGTATTATTCAGCAGACTACGATAGTCGTGTTACGCTACATTGCCCTTGGTCTGAAGATACTTGTTTGGAAGGACATGATACTTGCAAATGTATTGTATATAGCTTTAGAAAGCATTCTGTAATCAATCTAATAGAAAAATATATATAACATTTTAATTTAGATAAATGTATACAAGACCAAATAAAAGTTTAAAACTATAAATATGTTTTTCATTTCGTATTCAACATTTAATACTACAAGATGTTTTATCAGTTCACGCATCCATTCACAATGCTGATTAGTGGAACTTCAGGATCTGGAAAAACCACCTTTTTAAAAAATCTTATAAGTTGCAAGCAATTTTTAATAAGTCCACCAATTACCAGAATTATTTGGTGTTACGGAGAAGAAAATGCCAAACCAAATTTTAATAATATAGAATATTATAATGTGATACCAAATGATTTGGACAATGATTTACATAAACCAGTTTTACTTATTTCAGATGATTTAATGATGGGCGCATTTATTAAGAATGTGTGTTGAGTTTTCGCAAAAGGGTCTCATCACAGAAATTTCTCAGTTGTTGTTGTTACTCAAAATATTTTTCATAAATCGTCTCATACAAGAGACATTTCGTTGAACTCAAAATATATTGTTGTATTTAAAAATCCAAGGAATACATTACAGTTTTAGCATTTAGCAAGACAAATTGAACCCGGAAATTCAGTAGAATTAATGAGAATATATAAAGAAGTTACTAACAAGCCTCATGGTTACTTATTGATTGACCTTACTCAATGTATAAACGATCTATTAAGATACAGAACAAATATCTTCAATCCAAATTTTTGTTTCTGCTATTGTGATACAACTGAAAATGGTATTAAAAAAGAACTTAAAACGATTGAAGGGAAACAAGCATATGTTGTATGTTCTCAAGACGAATAACGGAAAACAACGGAAAGCAATACTTGAAAATGTTGACGATGATTTTATAAAAACTATAATTGAAATAATATTCAATACCCTAAATGGAAATACTAAACTTAAACCTAAAGATCATACAATTTTAAACAGATATAAAAAAGAACTTCGAATCATTTCAAAATCAAATGGATCTGTAAAGTCAGAAAGGAAGGTACTAATTCAAAAAGGAGGATTTTTACCTGTATTGTTATCGTCACTATTGGGAGGCTTTATTGGAAAATTAATAGAAAATGTCTAATAAAGGAAAATTCAATAAAGTTATATTACTACATCCAAATACTTATTACGTAATGTTAGAAGGTCAATTATCTTCTGAACTTATTACCAGAAAATTAATACACATACCTAAATGATGAGTCAATATCGGACTTCAACAAATGGATTAAAATCAAATAAGAATTAAATATGTTTATAAAAAGAAAAATTAATCCCATCAAACCATTAATGGATAATCATAAATCGGTTGTGAAAGAAAACGAAAATCTTGTTATTAATAATACTGATCCAATGATGAATAAAAATTTGGAAAAGAATTTTGAAGTAACTGAAAACTATGATAAGTTTGAAACTCCTGAAAAATTTTCTACCTCTACACCTAAATTAAAAATAAAGCAAAAAGAATTAAAATTTTTTAAAGATAACGATTTAGATGAAAAATACCTAAATATTTCCAAACGTAAATTAGAAGATGAAGATTATCCGTACCTAAAAAAGAAAAAAAAACAGAAACATCAGAAGAAAAAAATACAATTGTTAAATCTAAAAAGAAATTGTTATTTGATGAAACGACAACAGAAACTCCATATAAAGATACATGGCCTAAATCAAAGGGGAACCCAAACATAAAACATCCATACGATACCAGATCTGATCTGTTCAAAAGGGGGAAAGTTGGATAAAATGGAAATCACTTTACTAAGAAAATTTTAATAAAAGATTAAACAAATAAAAAATGTGTTTTATTCATATAAGATTCTTTTAACCATGAACATACCAAATAATTTTTTGTAACATAATTAGGTAATAACTCTTTAATGGTTTATGAAGATAACGTTCTTTCCGCATTTACGAACTTGGTTAATTTACCTGCAATAACTTCAAAAGGGATTGGGAAGTTGGAGTAACTGAGTTATATTTAAATGATGGATCCGCCGAGGAACCAACAATTTTATTTATCTATAGTGATATTATAAAACCGAGATTTATTGGAAACAAAAATATAAGATGTCTTCGAGTATTACCGTGTAAGGGACATAGCATTTGATATGATTTTCATAATGTGGAATACTATCCTTTAGAAATATCAATAATTAACGATATTTCAATACTCATAACTAATTTAGATGGAACTCAATACAATTTTGAATCCTCAGCAACACCGAATTTTATGACATTACATTTAAAAAAAATTAAAACACAATAAATGTAAAGAGTTTTGTAAAATGTTGTCAGATTGATAAATCATCGTGGATCAAGTATGTAATGCATACTACTCAAGGCAGCAGGGCGGTGGAATAAGTCATATCGGAACATTATATGTGACTCCACGAGTTTTGCAGCATGGTCGCGGAATCGGTTAATTTTTTCCATCACTATTTAGAACATTAAAAGCTTTAATTTTTTCTGGATTAAATACAATTAAAAATCATGCAATTGATACCAGTAAAGCTATAATAAATGACTTCGGTCGCAAGCCTTTACGAAATATTTTGGATGAACAAGGAAAAATTGCGTTAAATAACTTATCAGAGAAAGCTGTCAAAAAAATATATTTCAAGTACCAACGAGGTTCAGGCAAGAGACGTATAAAACGTCGAAATAAGAAAAGAAATCGTCAGTCTCTCAAACATTCTAAAGTGAAAGGCATAAGGAAGAAAAAGAAGAAAAACACCAATATAAATATTAAAGACATATTTTCAAAATGAACATGTCAAAACATATATCCACATCCCATTCAAACTAGAATTTTAAACACCGAAGAAATATCCTACAACCCTATCGCAACTTTGGCCAGCTCTATAGAATTTGTATGTCTCGGTAATGGAGATATATATCGTGATTTGTCTAGCGTATACCTAAGATTGGTAATTCAACTCAAAGCAAAGGATAACTCAGATATTACGGACGATTCAATTGGAGTTGTAAATAATATTCTCTGTTCGAAGTGTTTCTGTCTATCTGAATAATGTTCCCGTATCCCATAGCGATAATAACTATCACTATAAGACTTAAAGACAAACATTACTTAATTAATTTTTGGCTCACAAACTCAAGTTATAAATATTTATTAAAAAGATATATATATATATATATATATATATATATATATATATATATATCTAAAATTATAATCTCATATTTACAAAAAAAAAAAAAAATTAAAATTTATAAATATTTTCTATATATATTGTTTATCAAACTTTCATTTTGACGGTAGGCTTGTGCTAATAATAAGTCATCAGATAAGTCATCTTGTGAGTCCCATAAATTATATGTGATTTGAGGTGGTGGTGGTGTTTGAGGTGTCTCAGGAATCCAATCCTCTATATTCAAGAAATCCATTTAGTTGGTGGGTATTTCATCAATCAATTCTCCGCTAAAGAACAGCATATCATATGAATTTTTATGTGAAGAATCATCAGGAGTATCAAAAGAAGAAACATTAGGAGTAGAGATTCGCTCTATCTCATTTTCAATGAGACAGTTTGTTGTGTGTATTACGTAGTTGGATACACGCGTTATGTATTTACTGCAGTAAACACATTCTACGTTGGGAATGTTTTCCATACACTATTTTCCATGTGTTTGAGCAATTCTGATTCATCCTCATAGAAAATGGTGCAGAGCATTTTTAATTAATTTTTTTTCCATTTTTTGTTTTCCATTTTTAATTAATTTTTTTTATTTTTTTTATTAGATCAAAATTTGTAATTAATAGTTTCCCGTGTAGTTGACTACTGAACGAAATGAAACTATTTTTTCCCTAATATTATTTTGGTTAATCTATCCGTAGTTATGATAAACAATAATTGAATCTGTCTTCACTATACATAACATAGCAAAAAGGTACCCAATTTCCAATAAGTAACGTATTTTTTAAAAAGTGTTGTTATTTATTTTAATGTTAATCAAACCTATTTATGATCTATTAACCAGATTTTCATTTCATTTTCCAAAACTATGCCTTTTTATAAGGATTTTATGATTATGTTAAAACACTAACGTTTATCTAGATTTTTGTTATATAAAAATTTCAAACATGTGTACTGATAAGTGACCACATTTATGTTTCTATTTGTTTTATTGTTTACAAACTGTCGATTTGTTTCAATCATGTTTAGTTTTGATTCAAATATTTTGGTAATTGTGTGGTAAATTTTTATATGTATGCATTTTATGTATCAGGCGCATGGAGATTTTAGAAAATATTTTTCAGTTGATTAGAACTAATTTAATCTGTCTTCACTACATATAACATAGTAAAAAGTTATTCAATGTTATAGTAAAAAGTTATTCAACTTTGCGCCATCTAACGGGGGAAAAATTGAATAATTCCTGGTTCTCCTATAAACCTGGTTCTCCTATAGACCTCAACCAAACAGCGCCATTTAACGGGGGCGAAGATGAAAAATTCCTGGTTCTCCTATAAACCTGGTTTTCCTATAGATCTCAACCAAACAGCGCCATCTAACGGGGGCGAAAATAAAAAATTCCTGGTTCTCCTATAAACCTGGTTCTCCTGTAGACCTCAACCAAACAGCGGCATCTAACGGGGGCGAAAAAGAAAAATTCCTGGTTCTCCTATATCTTATCTACTAAAAGTTTCAAAACCCATCTGAAAAAAGACACCCATGCTCAACGTTTTACCTTTGAGCAATTCATTACCATGCTTGTTAGAATTGAAGCATGCCTTAACTCAAGACTGCTTAGCCCGATGAGTGAAAACCCCGCAGAGATTTCTGCATTAACCCCCGGTCATTTTCTTATTGGAGATCCGCTCTTAGCGCCCCCGGAACCTAATTTCTCTGACCAAAATATAAGCCATGTAAATCGTTGGCAAAAATTAAAAGTCCACCATCATTACCTCTCTCGTCGATGGAAGGAAGCATATCTTAAAGGATGCACAAACGTGTGAAATGGAAATACCCCGAACGTGATTATAACGAAGGTGATTTTGTCATTACAAAACAAAAAAATTTACCCCCAAATGAATGGCGGCTTGGCCGCGTTGAAAAGGTCTTTAAGGGATCAGATAACAGAGTTAGAGTGGCTGAAGTACGAACTGCAAAGGCGTCGTCACTAGACCAATAGTTAAATTAGTTCTTCTTCCCGATTCTGAACTTGACTAATTGCTTTCTTTTATGTTTTTTTCTCCTTTCTTATCATAATTATAAAGGGTCCGCCATCTAACGTTTTTTTTTTCAACTAGGGCTTATTTCGTGAACGGTTACACTTAGCTCATGACTGATTTGATAGATAATTATTTTTATCCTTCCGCTGAACGAATATGGTTGTGTATACGCTTGAACAACGCTGGGAAATATTGCGACATTACTTTGAAAATCATGGTAATGTTGCAGAATGTGTGCGAAAATTGCGTATGGATTTTGGAAGAAGAGAAGCACCGTCAGCTCCGTATGTTCGTTATCTTGTGAAAAAAGTGAAAGAAACTGGCATCCTCATCGATAAGCCAAAGCGTGAAAAGCCAAAAACAGTGCTTACACCCGAGAATATTGCTGCTGTGGCAGAAAGTGTGCGTGAAGTGCCATCAACATCAATTCACCGTTGTTCTCAATAATTGAACATTTCGGAGGCATCATTGAGACGAATTTTGCATAAAGACCTTGGTATGACGCCATACAAAGTCCAATTGGTTCAGGAGTTGAAGCCAACTGACCATCCAATGCGTTTTCGCTTCGCTAAGTGGCCCTGCGATCGACTTACAGAAAATGCCGATTTTGCCAAAAAAAAAATCATCTTTTCAGATGAAGCTAATTTTGATCTTGGCGGGTATGTAAACAAGCAAAATTGTCGCATTTGGGGCACAAAAAACCCGCACGCACACATTGAAAAGCCGATACACCCAAAACGAGTCACTGTTTGGTGCGGATTTTTGTCCAGAGGCATAATTGGGCCATTTGTCTTCGAAAATGAGCAAGGAGTGGCCGTTACAGTCAATGGCGATCGTTATCGGGCCATGTTGAACCAATTTTTGTTCACAAAAATTGAAGAGGATATTGGCAGCATTTGGTGTCAACAGGACGGCGCTACGTGCCACACAGCCGAAGCTTCACTCAAAGCACGCTTTTGGCTCAGTTTTGGAATAAGGAGGAAAACCGATAACATTTATATCTAGAACATTGAATAAGGCAGAGGAAAACTATGCTGCCAACGAGAAAGAAATGCTCGCCATTATTTGGGCTTTAAAGGCTTTGTGGAACTATCTGTACGGCACCGCGAAAATAAAAATATTCACAGATCATCAACCACTTACGTATGCGCTAAGCAATAGGAACAACAACTCAAAACTAAAAAGGTGGAAAGCTATATTGGAGGAGTATGTTTATGAGCTTAAATACAAGCCCGGTAGAACAAACATGGTTGCGGATGCCCTATCCAGACCCTGCCAGGTGAATTCAGTGTCGGTCGCTACTAACTCCGACAATAGCTCAGGACATGACCTCATACCTGCGGTCGAGGCCCCAATCAACGCCTTCGTAACCAAATCTGGATACTTACAGGACTAGAGGATAACTACCAATTTAAAATACCTTTCCCAAATTATCACAGACACGTAATTACTAGAACCAAATATTCAGAGGACGATTTCTAAACTATTCTGAGGCAATATCTTAACCCTTCTGTGGTTAACGGTTTACTTACATCAGAAAAAATAGTGGCACAGATTCAAAAAATTTATCCCACTAACTTCTATATATTTAAAACTAGTTTTACACAAACACAAGTAAAAGACCTAGAATCGCTCGAACAACAGGACCAGCAGATTACACTGGAACGCAGAAGAGCTGATAGAAATGCGGCGGAGAATAAAAAACAGCTCATAGAAAGGGTTTGCTTTCCAAAAATGCTTGCGAGGATTAAAAATATAGTAAAACATTAAAGTGAATTTGGAAGTTAAAACAACTGAGCACAGCGCGAACGAAATTGGAATTAAAGATTTACCGAAATTTTGTACTGTCGAGTTATCGACCGAGGACGCTTGAAACTAAGGGCGGAGGAGTTAACACATTTAAAATTCATTCCATTCTTCTAATGGAATGAACCAGTTAAAACATTTAAAATTCATTCCATTCTTCTAATGGAATGAACCATATTAAAATAAATAAAGCGTGTCGTAAGGTGATACCCGTTTCTGCTGACGTTATGTATAGCATATATGGGAACAACTGAAGACAAACTTTTCACAACATCAGCATTTCCATTCGCACACGTATCTGCTGCAATGCATTTGTTGATATTTCACAATTCAATTTGAGAACAACAGAAAGAAAAAACAAAAAAATTCAACAACATCAGCAATTGCATGGCATAGGTATCCGCTGCAATGCAATCGCTGATGGCCCATACATATGTTGGCTACATTTTCCAAGTTAGTCGTCGGTTTAGTTTTCAACAAGCATTACCAAAAAATTATAAATAATTATAATAAAAGAAGAATAATGATTTAATAGAAATACTAATAGCAAATAATCAAAAGTAAAATTGTTAACTGTAATAATAGAATAAAAATTGTAAAATTCTATTTGATTAAATAAAAAATAAAGATAAACCAGAAATACTTGTTAAGAACTATTTAAGTTATAATAAAAGAAGAATAATGATTTAATAGAAAAACTAATAGCAAATTAAATAATCAAAAGTAAAATTGTTAACTGTAAGAATAGAATAAAAATTGTAAAATTCTATTTGATTAAATAAAAAATGAAGATAAACCAAAAATACTAGTTAAAACCTATCTTATACAGGTAAAAGTACAGATTCCATATCAGCATACACCACAACTGGCGGAGAAATCTTTCTTTCGAAGTGTGTGAATGAAGGCATTGAACCTTGCTTTGGGTATGTTGTTGTTACTTTTGAACATTCCGTTTTGTGGCGCACGGAGTTATTGAAATAAAAATTTTGACATAAGTCACAAAATTGTCCGGGAGTAATAGAATTAACAAATTGCGTTTTCACCAATCTCTGCATATCTTTTATTAGAGAGTAATGATAGTTACCATTATTTACTAAAGTCAGCAAATTAATATGGTACTCTTTAACAGTTTTGGATTGTCTTGCAGGACCCACAACTTTAAACTTATTATTTGCTTTCTTTAATTCATAAATGTTGATGCTGAAGTTTGCGTTTTTTTGTGCAAATATTTTAAGTGCCGGCAATAAAACTGGAAATGACATATTCGAAAAGTCTAGAGTTATTCCCCGAAATTTAATTTTATTGGAACTTATATAATTAATTTTATAATATTTGGTATCACATAATTTCTTTTTATCGGAAGCACTCCAATTGTCCTTCTTTAATGCTTTTGCGGCTAAAACGCACCATTTAGAGTAGAAAGAATCGCTATTTCTAACGTTTATAACTGCTTTTTTTGCTGCTATTTCTTTTGGCAGCGGTATGTAATTCCCAATTGGAATAATCTCCAATTTGCATTCAGTCATCTCGATGTATTTGAAACGGTCGATTGCCCATCCGCTATCTCTCTCCTAGAACTCACTCGCTTGTCTTTGCAACTCATTATTAAAATCTCCAATTACTTCATCAATTTCACCAATATATCTTATACTATTGAATGAAGTTGCAAAATGTTTTAATGATGATATTGGTTCTCCTTCGGTTGAATTTTTCACGTACGGTCCAAATAGCACCATATTCAATTTTATGAAGTCAAACTCTATTAGTCTTTCAATTATTAGTTCTTTTACGAATATTTTTGTATTAAGCAAACATTTTTTAATTTCAATATCGTTTTGCAAATTACTTTAAATCCGATATTGTTTTACAACCATCGGATTTTTTAAATAATTTCGAAAATGTTTTCCTTGAAAAAGTTTTCGGATTATCCTTATGCACACTTGTCCTCAAATGCATTTTATACTTATTTTCAAGGGTATTTTTTTTGCATACTTGACAAAATATTTCTGGTACACTAACTTTTACTTTTTTTGGCATTGAGTTGATGTTGAAAATGCCACGTCTTTTAGTTTTACCGACGCATTTTTGTAGAAGGTGTAGCTCCAAATTTGCTACTCCTTCAACAACAATTCCGCAATCGGAGCACTCGATTTTAATTAAATTTTCCATTTTTAATTTTTATTTTTTGGGTGAATATAGGAGAACCAGTAATCCTGATGTTGACGGTACTAAATGTTTGTATCTATGGAGAAATAACTCGAATAGTTGAGTGAATGTACAATACTAATTTCTTTATTGAAAATAAAACTTTAAGAACTAAATATAAAAATCTTAAACCTTATCTAGAACTAATAACTACACTTGCGTCTACACCCAATGTGTTATATTATCTTAGAAAAACAGTAGTAAAAACATCCTAAGATAATACATATGTATGTAATTCCAATCAATTAGGGATTTCTTATAATTAAAAACACATAATTACAAATAATCTTAGAAATATCACTGTGTGTGTGTGTGTGTGTGTGTGAAACGCAGGCCAAGTTATATGAACTATGTTCATATTGGAATAGTCCACGATAGAACCCTCAACATATATAGTATATATATATATATATATATATATATATATAAAAGATGTTTTTAGTATAAGGTAGTAAAGAGAAGAAATAACATGGCACTGAAAGCAAAAATTGAAAACTTTTTACGTGATTTTAATAGAATCATATGTTTAGATGATATGAATTTTATACTCAATTTTATAAATCTTCTTGATATCTTGGAAAATAAAGTACTATTGGAATCTGTGCATGGAGAGCATTTTAATGATTGTCCTTGGTCTGAAGATACTTGTTTGGAAGGACCTGATACTTGCAAATGTATTGTATATAGCTTTAGAAAGCATTCTGTAATCAATCTAATAGAAAAATATATATACGACATTTTAATTTAGATAAATGTATACAAGACCAAATAAAAGTTTAAAACTATAAATAAGTTTTTCATTTCGTATTCAACATTTAATACTACAAGATGTTTTATCAGTTCACGCATCCATTCACAATGCTGATTAGTGGACTTTCAGGATCTGGAAAAACCATCTTTTTAAAAAATCTTATAAGTTGCAAGCAATTTTTAATAAGTCCACCAATTACCAGAATTATTTTGTGTTACGGAGAAGAAAATGCCAAACCAAATTTTAATAATATAGAATATTATAATGTGATACCAAATGATTTGGACAATGATTTACATGAACCAGTTTTACTTATTTTAGATGATTTAATGATGGGCGCATTTAATAAGAATGTGTGTTGAGTTTTCACAAAAACGTCTCATCACAGAAATTTCTCAGTTGTTGTTGTTACTCAAAATATTTTTCATAAATCGTCTCATACAAGAGATATTTCGTTGAACTCAAAATATATTGTTGTATTTAAAAATCCAAGGGATACATTACAGTTTCAGCATTTAGCAAGACAAATTGAACCCGGAAATTCAGTAGAATTAATGAGGATATATAAAGAAGTTACTAACAAGCCTCTTGGTTACTTATTGATTGACCTTACTCAAAGTATAAACGACCTATTAAGATACAGAACAAATATCTTCAATCCAAATTTTTGTTTCTGCTATTGTGATACAACTGAAAATGGTATTAAAAAAGAACTTAAAACGATTGAAGGGAAACAAGCATATGTTGTATGTTCTCAAGAAGAATAACGGAAAACTACGGAAAGCAATACTTGAAAATCTTGACGATGATTTTATAAAAACTATAATTGAAATAATATTCAATACCCTAAATGGAAATACTAATCTTAAATCTAAAGATCATACAATTTTAAACAGATATAAAAAAGAACTTCGAATCATTTCAAAATCAAATGGATCTGTAAAGTCAAAAAGGAAGGTACTAATTCGAAAAGGAGGACTTTTACCTGTATTGTTATCGTCACTGTTGGGAGGCTTTATTGGAAAATTAATAGAAAATGTCTAATAAAGGAAAATTCAATAAAGTTATATTACTACATCCAAATACTTATTACGTAATGTTAGAAGATCAATTATCTTCTGAATTTATTACCAGAAAATTAATACACATACCTAAATGATGAGTCAATATCGGACTTCAACAAATGGATTAAAATCAAACAAGAATTAAATATGTTTATAAAAAGAAAAGTTAATCCCATCAAACCATTAATGGATAATCATAAATCGGTTGTGAAAGAAAACGAAAATCTTGTTATTAATAATACTGATCCAATGATGAATAAAAATTTGGAAAAGAATTTTGAAGTAACTGAAAATTATGATAAGTTTGAAACCCCTGAAAAATTTTCTACCTCTACACCTAAATTAAAAATAAAGCAAAAAGAATTAAAATTTTTTAAAGACAAGGATTTAAATGAAAAATACCTAAATATTTCCAAACGTAAATTAGAAGATGAAGATTATCCGTACTTAAAAAAGAAAAAAAAACAGAAACATCAGAAGAAAAAAATACAAGTGTTAAATCTAAAAAGAAATTGTTATTTGATGAAACGACAACAGAAACTCCATATAAAGATACAATTCAAAGGGGAAACCAAACATAAAACATCCATACGATACCAGATCTGATCTGTTCAAAAGGGGGAAAGTTGGATAAAATGGAAATCACTTTACTAAGAAAATTTTAATAAAAGATTAAACAAATAAAAAATGTGTTTTATTCATATAAGATTCTTTTAACCATGAACATACCAAATAATTTTTTGTAACATAATTAGGTAATAACTCTTTAATGGTTTATGAAGATAACGTTCTTTCCGCATTTACGAACTTGGTTAATTTACCTGCAATAACTTCAAAAGGGATTGGGAAGTTGGAGTAACTGAGTTATATTTAAATGATGGATCCGCGAGGAACCAACAATTTTATTTATCTATAGTGATATTATAAAACCGAGATTTATTGGAAACAAAAATATAAGATGTCTTCGAGTATTACCGTGTAAGGGACATAGCATTTGATATGATTTTCATAATGTGGAATACTATCCTTTAGAAATATCAATAATTAACGATATTTCAATACTCATAACTAATTTAGATGGAACTCAATACAATTTTGAATCCTCAGCAACACCGAATTTTATGACATTACATTTTAAAAAAATTAAAACACAATAAATGTAAAGAGTTTTGTAAAATGTTGTCAGATTGATAAATCATCGTGATGGATCAAGTATGTAATGCATACTACTCAAGGCAGCAGGGCGGTGACTCCACGGAACATTATATGTGACTCCACGAGTTTTGCAGCATGGTCGCGGAATCGGTTAATTTTTTCCATCACTATTTAGAACATTAAAAGCTTTAATTTTTTCTGGATTAAATACAATTAAAAATCATGCAATTGATACCAGTAAAGCTATATTAAATGACTTCGGTCGCAAGCCTTTACGAAATATTTTGGATGAACAAGGAAAAATTGCGTTAAATAACTTATCAGAGAAAGCTGTCAAAAAAATATATTCCAAGTTCCAACGAGGTTCAGGCAAGAGACGTATAAAATGTCGAAATAAAAAAAGAAATCGTCAGTCTCTCAAACATTCTAAAGTGAAAGGCATAAGGAAGAAAAAGAATAAAAACACCAATATAAATATTAAAGACATATTTTCAAAATGAACATGTCAAAACATATAACCACATCCCATTCAAACTAGAGTTTTAAACACCGAAGAAATATCCTACAATCCTATCGCAACTTTGGCCAGCTCTATAGAATTTGTGTGTCTCGGTAATGGAGATACATATCGTGATTTGTCTAGCGTATACCTAAGATTAGTAATTCAACTCAAAGCAAAGGATAACTCAGATATTACGGACGATTCAATTGGAGTTGTAAATAATATTCTACATTCTCTGTTTCGAAGTGTTTCTGTCTATCTGAATAATGTTCCCGTATCCCATAGCGATAATAACTATCACTATAAGACTTATAGACAAACATTACTTAATTAATTTTTGCCTCACAAACTCAAGATATAAATATTTATTATAAAGAGATGGATATATATATATATATAAGTTAAGGTACAAGAGTACAACTTAACATAAAATAAATTTTGCCTTATTAAAAGAATGCAATGGTTAAAACTTCTGCAAAATTGAAATCCAATTTTGCAATACAGGAAATGCAACGGTAAACATTTCTCCAAAATTAGCGCTCCACGCGCGGTGCAAAATAACAAAATAAAATTATTTATTTCGCAACAGACATTGCGTTGCAATTTTATTTTGTAAATTCCATTCACACGAAGTGTGATAGTAAGCATTTTTTCATTATAATTGGTTGGCCAAAAAGAAGGTTGTAGAAATCTTTATAGTTAGTGGATACCTGTCACTCAACTTTGCATAACTAGTAACGTAAACAAACTAGGGTAGTTTAAGTTTAAGTAAAGCCAACATAGTCGGAAATTAATGTGTAATTTTAAGAAATTAAACTTTAAATAAAGAAGACCAATTAGTTTTGGCAAAATAAACAGCAAAGGCGTTGTTTTAAATAATTGGCGCCCAACGTAAATTAAGTGACAACTGGACATAGTCCTGAAGAACAAAAAAAATAACAAAACGGAGTCGGGAGCGAGAATAAAATTCTCTGAAAACGTCCAATAAATCACCAGGCAACGATTTTTGCCTGGGCAGCGAGAGAATTCCGGCAACAAGAACAACAACTGCAGCAACAAGTAGCAGCGATATTCACATCAACAGCAGATATCAACATGATAAGATATACGTAAGCATTAGTATTAAGAATGAAATATAACAAATTAACTTTCACGTAAAATTATTAAAAATTCACAAGAACCGAGAAATAGATAGAAAAGTAGTAATAAATAAATAAATTTAAGAACATATCTTTTAAATTATTAAAAATTCACAAGAACCGAGAAATAGATAGAAAAGTAGTAATAAATAAATAAATTTCTTGTGAGATAAAATTCATGTAGTATATTTGTTTCGGTTTTGAAATAGAGTTTGACTCGGAGAATAAATTTGTTAGACAATCTTTCCCAGAGTTTATGGACGAGCTCTCGATAATAATAGGAAGGTTAAGCGTCTCAGACAGTCTGGTAGTAAGCGAAAGTAACAGAAATAACATGGACCCGGCAAATCTCCAGATACTTTTGGACACTGCCATTGAGCGTGCCGTACAAAGAACTAGACAGGATTTTGAAACCACGATCAGTGAATTAACCGCACGGATCGGTAATCTAGAACCGCCATCGGCTGTAGAAGAGTACAAGGAGATACAGATCACACCAGGTGTGCAATGTGACGAGACTCTAGACATAGTCAAGTCGGTTCCTGAGTTCAAAGGTGAACCTCAAAAATATGTTTCTTGGCGCCAGGCCGCCATCACGGCACACAAATTATTTGAGCCCTACCATGGAAGCTCCAAGTATTATCAAGCGGTGGCAATTCTTAGAAATAAGATCTTAGGGAACGCGGATGCCGCATTAAGTGCCTATAATACCGTTTTGAATTTCAAGGCCATAATGGCTAGATTGGATTTCATTTATATGGACAAAAAGTCCATATTTACTTTAGAACAGGAGCTTTCTACGCTCAGACAGGGACAAAGGACAATTATCCAATTCTACGACGAGGTAGAACGGAAATTGACCGCTATTGTGAATAAGGTTATAATGTCACATGAGGGCGATAATCCTTTGATTAAATCGCTGAATCAAAAGTATCGGGATGACGCACTGCGAGTTTTTGTCTCTGGGCTTAAGAGACCATTATGCGATACCTTATTCTCTTGTAAGCCTTCGGACTTACCGACAGCATTAGCTCTAGCCCAGGAGCTGGGAACAAATCATAATCGATATAATTTCGCGGCCATTTATAATAGTGGGCTTAATAAGGCTTTACAAAATCCTTCAGCCCAACTGTCCTCAGGACAAAACCAACAAAATACTAGACAAACCCCTTTTTACCAACAATTGTCCCAGCCACAATCCGCTCCAGGTTACTCTGGGCAACAAAATGCACCACTTTACCAGAATCGCCCTCAACAGACTTTCAATCAGTCGCAACGTCATAGTAATGCAAATTTTAATTCACAATTTCATCCAAATCTTCGAGGATTTGCTCAGAATTCCGCCCAGTACCCAAACCAACAGGGGTCTGGCCCTCCACAAAATTCCCAACCAGTTGACACCGACGTAAGCATGCGAACGGTGCAAAGTAAATATTTTCAAGGATTCCAAGCGCAAAAAAGGGGCTTAGCATCTGACAAACAGATCCCCGTAAAGGTTCAGAGAATTAACCAACTTGGACATGAGGTCTACAAAATGAGTTTCTTGAGGAAACCTATGACTACATGGCGGACTCTGATATTCAGACTTATCAAGAGCCATTAGAAGATCAGGATTATACTAATCCAGTCTTTGAGGATGGAACTAATTTTTTAGAGGAGGGCCAGTACTCCCCTATATTGAGAGAATAATAGGTGGTAGAAATATAAAACTTTTGATCGACACTGGTGCCTCGAAAAGCTATATCACAAACGTTATCGGATTAAGAAATATTAGAAACTTATAAAACCCGTTCTTAGTAAAATCAATTCATGGAGCTAACCTAATAAACCAAAACACCTTAGTAAATGTCCTTAATAGAATTGATAACTTTTATATTCTTCCAAATTTACCCCTATTCGATGGTATCATTGGATTTAATTTCATAAAAAGCATAAAGGGGGTTATCGACACGGAACATGATATTATTCACTTTGATGGTGGTCAGGAAAAATTGAGATACCTTGAACTAGACAGAGTTAATGCTTTAATAAGTAACGGTTGCATTCTAAAGAATATGGAAGAGCTTTTTTTCGAGAAAATTAATGAAAACTCGGGCGTTTTCGCAAACCCGAATGAAGCTTTACCGTACAACACCAAAATTTCGGCTACAATTAGAACCAAAGACCAGGAGCCAATATATTCCAGGTATCAATCATACCCCATTTCAGTTATAGAATTCGTAAATAAGGAGGTGAAGGAACTTTTAAGGAACGGCATTGTAAGACCGTCGCGATCCCCTTATAACAGTCCGGTGTGGGTCGTTGATAAAAAAGGTTTGGAAGAACATGGCAAACCCAATAAGCGTTTAGTATTTGATTTTACGAAATTTAACTCCAAAACTATTCCAGACAAATACCCGATACCTGACCCGTCTATTATCTTATCAAATCTCGGAAAGGCTAAATTTTTCACAACTCTAGATTTAAAAAGTGGGTTTCACCAAATTGAGTTGGTCGAACGTGACCGTGAAAAAACCGCTTTTAGCGTTAACAACGGAAAATACGTGTTTTGCCGTTTGCCATTTGGGCTCAAAAATGCACCTAGTATTTTCCAGAGGGCTATTGACGATGTTTTGCGTGAAGAAATAGGGAAATCTTGCCACGTTTACATTGATGATATTATAATATTTTCTGATTCTGTGCAGAAGCACATTGGCGATATCGATAGAATACTAAAGAAATTATACCACGCTAACATGAGGGTGTCATTGGAAAAGTCTAAATTCTTTAAAACCTCTGTAGAATATTTAGGTTTCATTGTTTCAACTGACGGAATAAAGACCTGTCCGAAGATAATCGAAACTATTGTATGCTACAAGGTCCCTAATACGCTGAGAGGCTTAAGGTTTTTTTTAGGTTTGGCAGGGTATTATAGGAGATTTGTCAAGGATTATGCGGCTATTGCGAAACCGCTTACAAAATTCTTACGAGGCGAGAATGGACATGTCGTCTCACGCTATCGGAGCAGTCCTTTCGAAGAATGGACGTCCTATCACTATGATATCGCGAACCCTGTCCCCTGCCGAAGAAAACTATGCAACAAATGAGCGCGAACTTTTAGCTATCGTAGTCTTTAAAAAATCTCAGACATTATTTGTATGGGGTTAATAACATCAACATATTTACCGACCATCAACCCCTCACATTCTCAATATCCGATAAAAATCCTAACTCGAAATTGAAACGGTGGAGAGCCTTCATTGAGGAGTACTTCCCAACTTTCTTTTATAAACCCGGCAAGGACAACGTAGTCGCCGATGCTCTTTCCAGACAATTTGTTCATAATCTCGAAGATTCTGGGTCGACAACTTCACTTCGGGCCTGTGGGATCGAAATCTCTCTTACCGAAGTAATTCCATCTGTCGATAATCCGGTCAACTGTTTCAGGAACCAAATTATTCTAACCGAGGGTACTGAGTGTAAAAAGGAAACGAAAATTATTTTCAAAGACCATATTCGGCACCGTCTAATTTATAACGGAATTGAGAACCTTTTGAACGTAATGGAAAATTGTATAAATCCACAAGTAGTTAACGCAATTCATTGCGACTTGCATACGTTAGCTCAAATCCAGCATTTCCTCATAACACACTACCCATCTGTAAAATTTCGGTACTCAAGTTAATTTGTGACGGATATTTTCAATCCCAACGACCAAATAGAGATTTTAAATAATGAGCGCAATAGAGCGCATCGCTCTATTTTGGAAAATACTAAACAGGTCCTTCAGGATTATTATTTTCCGGATATAAGGAAAAAGCTCAGGGAAATTGTGAAAAGCTGTAATATTTGTCATGTGGCAAAATACCAGAGGCATCCCCTTGGCGAAACACCCATACCTTCCTTTCCAGGTGAGATTCTTCACATTGACATTTACAATACGGATAAAAAGTTTTTCTTGACTTGTTTAGACAAATTCTCAAAATTCGCCATAGTGAAACCGATAGTCTCCTGGGCTATAATTGACGTCAAGCCGGCACTAATGGAAGTTTTAAATTTTTACAAAGAATCGAAAACGATAATTTGCGATAACGAGAAGTCCCTAAATTCACAAACCATAAAAGCATTGGTCAAGAATAACTTCGGTGCAGAAATTTACACAACCCCTCCTATGCACAGCTCCTCCAATGGCCAGGTTGAAAGGTTTCATGGAACGTTAACGGAAATCGCTAGATGTCTTAAATTGGAATGTGCTCTCGAAGACACGACTGATTTGGTCCTTATGGCCACCGCGAGGTATAATAGGTCAATTCATTCAACCACCGGACTTAGGCCAATCGATATAATTCAATCCATACCAGCTGATCTTAAGGAAAAAAATCCAACGCAAAATTCTCGCGAATCAGAAATTAGATCTAGGCTATCACAATAAAAAAAACTATAGTTAAAACATACAGTCCAGGAGAAAAGGTTTATGTTAAGGTTAATAAGCGTTTAGGCAATAAATTTAGCAAGACTTTTGTTGAAAGGATAGTTCAACAAGATCTTGGGACAACTGTCAAGATCGATGGCAAAATAGTACATAAAGATAACATTCGTTTCCTAATTGCAGCATCCTGATACTTGCGGTGTTCGTATCCGGTAACTATGCTGCTATCCTGGACTACACCTCTTCGCATTATATCCCGGTAGCAGACGGTGATGTTGCAGTCTCTGACAATTATGGGATATTGGCCCACGTAACTGACTTGGGAAACTTCACAACCATAGCAGTGGAGACCAGAAACTTGACAAACCTACTACCAAAGACGCACATGAGAAAGTTATTAGAAGCGGACGTAGATCAGATACAGAAAGCTATAGAATCTCTTCGCGTACACCACAGACACGCGCGTAGCATCAACATTCTTGGAACGGCACTGAAATACATAGCTGGTACGCCAGATTACGACGACATTACCGAGGTGCGTGGAAAGGAGAACGAACTAATCACAGCTAGTAACGCGCAAATAATTATTAACACGGAGATTCAATACCAAATAAATAATTTGACTAGGACTGTGAATACACTTATAGGTACGACGAAAGTCAGTGAGGTCAATACAGAATACCTTTATAGTCTTTTAAGCGAGAGAAATAGGGCTATACTTAGGGAACTAGACAATATTGCCTTGTCCATAACTTTAGGAAAATTGCGAATGATAAATTCTGTTTTGTTGGACAGCTCTGATATGAATTTTATCCTAAAATCTGAAGTAACTTTGAACGTTAGTATAAGTGAGATAATAGCTAATTCAAATTTGAAGATTTTATGTAACGAGAACATAATAACATTTTTAATAAAATTTCCGCAAATTGTAAAATCTTGTAAGAAAAAGTTAATATTTCCTGTAATACACCAAAATGTAATTCTGTCATTGAAAATTAGTGATGTAGGAAAATGCGCTAACGAATATGTAATGCTAAAAAATTGTAAAAGGAAATCTACAACCTCATATTGTGAAATACTTGGCGGTGAAAATGGTGCATGCCTAAAAAATTTATTAAACAATAACAAGGCTGCTTGTGGCACAAATTCCCCACATGATGTGCCACCTCTGAGGGACACCTGTCGCTCAACTTTACATAACTAGTAACGTAAACAAACTAGGGTAGTTTAAGTTTAAGTAAAGCCAACATAGTTGAAAATTAATGTGTAATTTTAAGAAATTAAACTTTAAATAAAGAAGACCAATTAGTTTTGGCAAAATAAACAGCAAAGGCGTTGTTTTAAATAATTTATATATCTAAAATTATAATCTCATATTTACAAAAAAAAAAACAAAAAATTAAAATTTATAAATAGTTTCTATATATATTATTTATCAAACTTCCATTTTGACGGTAGGCTTGTGCTAATAATAAGTCATCAGATAAGTCATCTTGTGAGTCCCATAAATTATATGTGATTTGAGGTGGTGGTGGTGTTTGAGGTGTCTCAGGAATCCAATCCTCTAAATTCAAGAAACCCATTTGGTTGATGGGTATTTCATCAATCAATTCTCCGCTAAGGAACAGCATATCATATGAAATTTTATATGAAGAATCATCAGGAGTATCAAATGAAGAAACATTAGGAGTAGAGATTCGCTCTATCTCATTTTCAATGAGACAGTTTGTTGTGTGTATTACGTAGTTGGATACACCCGGTATGTATTTACTGCAGTAAACACATTCTGCGTTAGGAATGTTTTCCACACACTATTTTCCATGTGTTTGAGCAATTCTGATTCATCCTCATAGAAAATGGTGCAGAGCAAGCACTTAAAAAATCCATGTTTTCCATTTTTAATTAATTTTTTTTATTTTTTTATTTAGATCAAAATTTGTAATTAATACTTTCCCGTGTAGTTGACTACTGAACGAAATGAAACTATTTTTTCCCTAATATTATTTTGGTTAATCTATCCGTAGTTATGATAAATAGTAATTGAATCTGTCTTCACTATACACAACATAGTAAAAAGGTACCCAATTTCCAATAAGTACGTTACTTATTTTTTAAAAAGTGTTGTTATTTATTTTAATGTTAATCAAACCTATTTATGATCTATTAACCAGATTTTCATTTCATTTTCCAAAACTATGCCTTTTTATAAGGATTTTATGATGATGCTAAAACACTAATGTTTATCTAGATTTTTGTTATATAAAAATTTCAAACATGTGTACTGATAAGTGACCACATTTATGTTTCTATTTATTTTATTGTTTACAAACTGTCGATTTGTTTCAATCATGTTTAGTTTTGATTCAAGTATTTTGGTAATTGTGTGGTAAATTTTTATATGTATGCATTTTATTTATCAGGCGCATGGAGATTTTAGAAAGTATTTTTCAGTTGATTAGAACTAATTTAATCTGTCTTCACTACACATAACATAGTAAAAGTTATTCAATGTTATAGTAAAAAGTTTGTGGCAACACAACACCGTTGATACGGAATAATACAGCACTGCCTTGTAAAATTTGTTTCACAGCAAACCATGTTTTGTGTCACTTTTGAATTCAACGTCTCTCTCATATTTTCATTCTTTTAGTTTGGTTAAGAAAAAAGGGCTTTGCTAGAACGCTATAGAAATAAAAGAATAATTAATCTACAAAAAAAAACGTTTGTTTTCATTTTAAACATTATAGGCCATATCCTATAATTGGTGACCCCAAAAATAATAGAATAAAGGAAACTTTTTATTAAAGAACTTTTTAAAATAATACAGACATTCGACAATACTCGAGAAAATGAGTGTTGACCACAGTCCACCCCGAAGCAAGGATAATTTGTTGGACCTACCAAATCCTCCCAACTTAAATGTTTGCAACAGACCAATGGAGGAGGTTAATAAAAACGAAATTGCAGTGGGGGCTATTGGTATGCGTCAATTACCAAAGTTTTTACCATCAGACCCAGAACTATGGTTTACACAGGTGGATGGGCTACTGCATGTGAATAGAATCACAGCAGATTTATCCAAATATTACACTGTGATAACCGCGTTGGATCCTGAAACCTTAGTGCAAATTGCTGATGTCGCCAAAAATCCTCCAGCAACAGGCAAGTATGAAAAGTTAAAAAAAGAATGGATTACTTGTTTTGGTACTTCAAAGGAAAAGCAGCTGTTAAAACTTTTGACTGGTTTAGAACTTGATAACAGAAAACCCAGTCATTTACTACGGCAAATGAAAGAATTAGCTGGTACGAGCATCTCCAACGAAGCCCTCACAGCACTTTGGCTGCATCATATGCCCAGTAATATTAGATGTTTTTTATCTGCTTGCAAATCCGACGAAATTGAAAACTTGGCCGAAGTTGTTGATCGCATTTCCGATAATTTACCTCCACCGCCTTTTGTAATGTCTACAACATCAAGAGACGTTGTTGCTCATTGTTATGCACTTACCACTTACTTAGCACTCGAAACATCTTTAAACCAAATCATCAAAAAACTCAGCCAACTGTCTGTGGATGTTGCAACTAGTAATACACAGGTGCAACATAGCAGTACTAACAAAGAGAGCGACTACGGAAGAGGCAGATCACAATCTCGACGCCAGCAAAGAGTCTGCGATTATCATATTCAATTTGGTGCCGCCTCAAGAAAGTGCAAGCAGCCATGCGGGTTCAATGGCAACCATGCTACTCAGGAAAACTAGAATCGCTGCCTGCAATAAGTGCGACACACGGCAGCATCATTGATACAAGTCGCACATTAGAGAAAAGATTACACATTCTTGATAAAAAACATAATTTAAAATTTCTTGTTGATTCTGGCTCCGTCGTATCTGTAATACCAAATTCGTGTTTAACTAAACCTGCTGTAGCTTCGGATGACCTCAGGTTGTTTGCGGTCAACAACACCACTATATCAACCTATGGTACCAAATATCTTGAAATAGAAATTGGACTTAGGCGACGTTTTAGTTGGACGTTCATTATTGCCGATGTAAAATCTCAAATAATCGGAGCTGATTTTTTATCTCACTATGGGTTAATTTTAGATCTGAAACAGAAACAATTGGTTGATTCGCTAACATCACTAAAATCTTTATGTCTCGTAAATTATTCGGATCAAGAGAGTGTATCAACAGTCAATTGTTCATCTAGGCTATACGACCTCGTAATTAAATACGTCGAGATTACAAACCCAAATTCTTATCGATTGCCAACATCAGCAAAGGAACAACACAGAATAATAACAAATTGTCAACCAATTGCTGAAAGTCAGAGGCGCTATTCAGGGGAGAAGCTAGACGTTATCAAAGAGGAGTTTGCCAGTCTGTTGGAACTTGGAGTTGTTCGACCATCTAGTAGCCCATGGTCTAGTCCCATCCATCTTGTAAGGAAAAAAACAGGTGGATGGAGAGCATGCGGTGACTACCGTAAGTTGAATGCAAATACACAACCTGATCGATACCCAATTCCTCGACTTGACGATTTAGCAGAAAAATTATATGGGAGAAAAGTATTTTCGAAAGTTGACATCAATAAAGCATATTATAATATACCAATGCATACAGATGATATTCAAAAAACGGCTGTCAATACACCGATTGGGCTGTTTGAGTTTGTAGTTATGCCTTTTGGCCTTAGAAATGCAACTCAAACATTTCAAAGATACATGGACTCAATATTTCGTAATTTGGACTACGTTTATTGCTATTTAGATGATATCCTTATATTTTCTGAAAGTGAAGAACAGCATCACAAAAACCTAGAGAACGTTTTACAAAAATTAAAAGATTCTGGCTTATCAATTAATGCATCAAAATGTGAGTTTGGTGTTGCAGATTTGGAATTTTTAGGATACCATTTGTCGGCACAAGGCCTTAAACCACCACCAGACAGAGTAAACGCCATTAAAGATTACCCTAAGCCAGAAAATATTTTGGAACTTCGCCGATTTTTGGGAATTTTGAATTTTTATAGGAAATTTATTCCTAATGCGGCCACGATTCAGGCACCGCTAAATAGTTTATTCAAGGAATCAAAGAAAAACGATAAACGAAAAATTTACTGGAATTCAGATCTGGATAAATCGTTCGAATTATGCAAAATAAATTTGGCGAATGAGACATTGCTAAATTTTCTGAAACCTAGAGCACCACTGACTCTAGTTACAGACGCTTCAGATTCAGCAGTAGGAGCTCATTTAGAACAACAAGTGCATGATCAATGGAAGCCAATGGCATTCTTTTCTTGTAAACTCAAACCATCACAGCGAAACTACAGTACGTATGATCGGGAGCTGCTAGCGGTATATTTGGCTATCAAACATTTTAGACATCTCCTTGATGGTCGTAATTTTGTTGTCCGTACAGACCACAAGCCATTGATATACGCCTTTCAACAAAAATTGGATAAAGCATCACCTCGTCAGGTACGCCACTTAAATTTGATTGGTCAGTACACTACGGATATAATACATGTTTCCGGTTCTGAAAATACAGTGGCTGATGCTCTCTCAAGAGTCAATGAAATCAGTATGCCTGAAACGGTTTCCTTACGTGAAATTCAACTCCATCAGGCAAGTGACACAGAATTACAAGATATTTTAGATGAGCATACATCTTTACGCCTACAAAAAATTCCGTTAGAGCCGAACATCGAAAGGTGCCCGGACTTATCCCCCCACGGACTTATCGCCCAAAGATGTTTCTGGGGGATATGTGCGCCCCCCCGGACTTATCACCCAAAATCATCTGAATTAATTTTGGGCGATATGACCGACCCCCATCGCGGATTTATCGCCCAGTGTAAAAGAGGACATAAAACCTAAAAAATTCTGGGGGATATGTCAACCCCTGTAGGCGGTCATAACGCCCAAAATTATTTTTGATGTTTTACCTTCTCCAACTTGTAAAATAAATTATTTAAAGTGAATTGGTGCTGATGTTGGTTGACTTCAGTCTCATATTTACAGTTATCTAAGTGCTTCAGTAAAGCGTTAAATGCAAGCATCGTCTCAGTCGTTTGTAAACCGTCGCGGAGAATGAGTGCTAACATTGAATTCGAATTTGTAGTGCTGCTCGCCGGAATGGTGAATTAATTTATACGCCAGAAGATAAGCAACTGTACAAATATAAATCGCAATATCAAAGTAAAAAAAAGAGACCGTAAGAAGGTACATATGCTATCAACAAGGTTGCAAAGCGTCTTTGCAAATAACAAATAGAGACAGATGCACGCAGCGCCTTTTAAACGCCACCCATGGAGAACACCCCATGCAGGAGGAGCAAATGCTGCAATTGCAATTAAAAAACTCCATCAAGGAAGAAATGGCTAGGCCAAGTCTACAGGCGAACAAGGTTCGCAATGTTTTCAATGCTGAATGCCGAAAAGCTAAAGCTAATGAACAACTCGTAGTGTATAAAAAAATTTCACGTAACTTACGTAGAATAAAATCTGCAGCAATGCCGAAGGCGCCGCAGAGGCCTCAAGACTTCGTCCAAATATTTAAGAGCATGGATAATCTGCTTGAATTTGGCATGTGCGAAAGCCTACCGGACCAAAGATTCTACCAGACAACAATATTGGAAACGGACTTCTCATACACTTTTGCTCCTCATCCATGATGGATATCATCAAAAATGTAGATATTGCGGAACGCCATTATTTAGTGGACGCCACATTTGCTGTTGTACCGTCGTGCGGCTACAAGCAATTACTTATCATTTATTTTGGCTATCAGAGACATGTATCCCGCGATTTTTTTGTTTTCTTTTAAAAATTACATTTTCTTTGCCAAAGGCACTATCGCTCCCACCATTTTTTCACTTTATATTGTCCACAATTACACTTCATATCCTGCTTGTCTTGATGGATGCATGGCAACGTATGATGCCTCTCTAAATTATTGCAGGTCTACCCGTTCGCGTTTGTCTTGATGACAAGACAAACACAAAAGGCTTATGAACATGTCTTTCAGTTCATTAACGCCAATTTGTTGCAATTGAAGCCCACCACATTCACAACTGACTTCGAAAAAGCACTTCGAAATGCGATTGGTAAAGTATTTCCCGAGGCTCATCAAAATGGATGTTGGTTTCATTACTGCCAAGCGCTTAGAAGGAAGCTATCGAAAATGACAAGGTGAAGAGCACAGATGAGGCAAGGCGCATTTTTAAGAAAATCTTAGTTCTTCCTTTGCTACCTGCTGAAGACATCGAAGACGCATTTAACATGTGTAAGCTTGAAGCTTATGCAGACATTAAATGCAGTCACAAGAACGGTAATGTGTTCGAAAAGTTTTTCGAATATTATCAAAATCAATGGATCGAAATGGTATTATAAAAGAACAATATACGTTTAGTACGAAGTATTTATTTTCTTCCCTTAATTTAGGAAACTCCGGCGAAATTTTCGGTGCACCGGCAATGCGTTAGGACAACCAGTGCTGTTGAGGGTTACAATAGCCGTTTGTCTACACAAATACCAATGCATGGTAATTTTTGGGAATTCCTGCAAATAATAAAACAAGAAGAATTCCAGATGTATACAGAATTGCAGCAAGCTGTCGATGGAGTTATGGATATCGCCGAAAAAGCGAATTAAAGATCGTAACGCACAAATAAAAACCCTAACCGCGAGGCTTAAATCCAAAGAAATATGTGTAAAAACTTTTTTACAGTTAATTACCAACAAATTAATTACCAACAATTTGTCCAGGTTGTATTGGATAATACACCAGCATACGTCGTTGACACAGAACCGAGCGACTCAGAATCAATATCTCCTACTCCTGCAGGAGTGTTATGTGAAATATGTTTCACAAATCAGAAAACCACTCTCATGAAGCCTTGTAAGCATGCTAAAATTTGCCGTCCATGTTTCAACGAAATCCAAAAAAAAAACACAAGGAAGCCGGAACGCTACTCCTGCAGGAGTGTTATGTGAAATATGTTTCACAAATCAGAAAACCACTCTCATGAAGTCTTGTAAGCATGCTAAAATTTGCCGTCCATGTTTCAACGAAATCCAAAAAAAAAACACAAGGAAGCCCATTTTGCCGGCAAATTTTTGGATTCGCCGAAGATATTTATATTTGATTTGCATACTTAAGCTTATGTATATGAATTTTGTTTGTTCAATTTTTCCTACGAATTTCTGGATTATTTTGGTTTTTATCTCATTTTATTTCGCATTGTTTGCCGTCAAAAGCGAAAAAATATAAATAAAAAACACATAAATTTTTCAATTAATTAAAATTGAGATAAAAGTTCTCAAATATATTTATTTAAATTTTACCTTTTTGTATAAAAATGATATAAAAAAGAAAAAGTCGCAGGTTTCTCGTAGTGATACGATGAAAAGCCGATAAGAGACTAGACTAATTATTATGAGTTAAGGATGTAATAGGGTGACAAACAATGTTTACAAGTACCGTTAACGGTTCTACTAGTTAGAATCTGTGTAAAAACTCCTAACAAAGATGTTAAAAAGGGGAGTTAAATAGATTTTAACTAGTTATTAACCCAAAAAGGGGTCACGGTTTAAAAATGTTATAAATTGAAGAATATATACAAAATTAAGTATTTGTGTTTAAACATTGCCGGCCACCTTGCAGCATCCAAATATGGTGCAACAAACTTAAGAGTAAACTTAAAAATAATATAGCATACTTTATGTAAGAAAAGAGACGTATAGTTCAAGTGAGCTTTTCTGTTTATTAGTTCATAATTATTACTATTATTATTATTTTTTTCAAAAAATGCTTCTTATTAAAGTTTATTAAGAGGTCCGGTAGACCTGACCAGCAAAGCTGGATGTTTATTAAGAGGTCGAGGAGACCTGACCAGAGAACTAGAAATTTATTAGGAGGTCCATGGGACCTGACTAGCAAGCTAGATGTTTATTAGGAGGTCCAAGGGACCTGACCAGCAAAGCTGGAGGGGTTTATTAGGAGGTCCAAGGGACCTGACCAGCAGAGCTGGAGCTTTATTAAGAGGTCCATGAGACCTGACCCTTATAGAGGGGATTGGCCAGAAATTATCCAGCCAAAGATGGTTAGTTGGGCCAATGGAAGTCCCGGGCTCGAATATATCTTATTGAGTATAATTTGAGGGGTTAGTTCAGGTCCTAAAACCAAAACAACCCGCCCCGCGAGATTAAAATTTGGATCAGCCAGTTGAAATCCAACAAACTGTTCCTTGAGAGTATCAGGAACGGATTCCGTAGGAGTTGGAATACCCCTCATCCTTGACACCTTCGCCGTAAAATTTATCGTCTTTTTTGCGTCATAGGAAGAGCCAATCGTTAGACGACAATATTCGTCATTATCCACCTTCGAAACTGGTATACGGAGCTGATGGACCAAGGACTCGCATATATAGCTGACCTTACAACAAGGATCCAAGGCTGCTCGTACAGGGATTATATTTTTTGGCAGATACAATCTTCCTATAAGAGTGGGGGAAAAGGATACCACATGCCTTATTGGTAGTGGACTCGGTTGGCAAACGGAGGACATAGAGTTTTGGGTGCGCAGAGATATAGTTTTGTTATGGGTATTTGACTGACCAGAGTGCGAAACTGTACGTGCAGAGGTGTCCTTTTTAGATCCGGAGGATTTAAAAGGTTTCGAAGAAGTGTTTGACCGATAAGAATGTAAAAGAACGTTATGGTCCCCTTTACACTCCCGGCACGTAAAGGTGCTCACACAATCTTTAGCCGTATGGGAGTGAGCTAAACAGCGAGAGCAGTAGTGGTGAAGAACTACCATACGAAGTTTTTGCACGTGACTCATCTTTCGGAAGACCGGACAGAAACGTAGAGGATGTTTATTTGGCCAAACTCTGCAACGTCGATTAGTTGGATCAGTTATTTTTTCAATTTTATTTCTACTATTCGAGCCCGCGATTTTCGAAGATTTTGGCAAAGTTTCGGAGATCGGCGATGGTGTTGGTGTTGCGATAGTTTCAGGCGCAACAGTTGGAGGAGGAACACCAACAGGAGCAGGTTCATTTATGGGAGTAGGCGTCGATAAAGTTTCTATAGGAGCAGCCATAGGGGTTGCAGCCGGTAATGATTCCGCTACTTCCATTACTTCTTCATAATCGTCCAAGATAGCATCATCAAAAAAATGTGGTAATGCGTCCATAATTCTAAGAAATAACGTAGGTTAACGACGAAGAAGAAAATTACTATTCTTAGGCGGTCAAAAGGACCAGCTTTGCGATGTGTCGTCTTACAATTCCATTCGCAGTGCGTACGTCTACCACCCTTACATGTCCGTCACTACCTGGGTAAAGTTTTACGATAATACCTAATCTCCATGAAGTTGGAGGTAATTGTTCATGACGAATTACGACTAAATCATTTTCTTGAATATTATGATTCGGATGTTGCCATTTAAAACGTTTATGCAAGGTCATTAAATATTCCTCTTTCCACCGTTGGCAGAAATGCTGAGAAATTGCCTTCATTTTTCTAAACCGATTTAATAAACTTATAGGCGATTCATCAATTTTTGGTTCCGGGGGAGCAAGTATTGGCGAGCCAATTAAAAAATGACCAGGGGTCAACGCAACCGGTTCCTGAGGATTATCGGTCATAGGACAGAGCGGACGCGAATTAAGGAACGCTTCTATTCTCGTAAGAACCGTCGAAAGTTCCTCAAACGTATATTTATAAGATTGCGTTTCTTTTCGAAAATGAATCTTAAAACTTTTTACCCCGGCTTCCCATAGGCCACCCATATGAGGAGCACCTGCAGGGATGAAACGCCATGTAAGACCTTGGATACCATATGTAGAACATATGGTGGTCTGGCATTCCCGAAGAAAATTTCGAAAATCTTTTTCCAATTCACGCGACGCGCCCACAAAATTTGTACCATTATCGGAGAAAATAGTACTTGGACATCCCCGTCGCGATATAAATCGATGAAACGCCGATAAAAATGTAGCCGAAGATAAGTCTGAAGTCGCTTCTAAATGAATGGCTTTCGTAGAAAAGCATACAAAAATACAAACGTAGCCTTTAGTAATCTTACAAGCCCTGCCAGTAAAACTCTTAATATCAAAAGGGCCTGCAAAGTCAACGCCAGTTGTAGTAAAGGGCCTATCAAGAGTAGTTCTTTCAGGGGGGAGTGCCGCTATAATCTGACTACATGACCGTCCTTTGTCAATTAGGCACCGTTTGCAACGACCAATGACTCCACGAATTTTCGATTTTAAACGTGGTACCCAATATTCGATGCGAAGTATTCGCAACATTAAGTTATTTCGACCGTGAATGGAAATTAGATGAACAAATTCAGTCAAAAGTAGAGTAAATCTGCTAGAATATGGTAAAACAATTGGATGCTGTTCAGTATAAGATAAAGATGGGGACTTAACCAACCGACCATTTAACCTTATAACACCCTCCTCATCAATAAATGGATTCAAAGGAATCAGAAAACTTGTCGAACATAACGGTTTTTTCTCTATCAAACATTTGTACTCATTCGCAAAATGATACTTTTGAGCTACGATGGCTAAACGTAATTTAGCTTTTCTAATCTCACAACTAGACAGAGTATGATCCTTATATAAATGACGACCTGATTTATGATTTGGATGACTATTAAAGAAAAACGAAAAATGTATGAAAAAACGCGAAGCGCTCGATCAAGACGAGAAAAATCGTCAAGAATATCAACATATATATCCTTTCCTTTTGAGTCAGTAAAGAACGAAGCATGGGTCTTTACACGATGACCTTCAATATCAGTATCAAGAGTAGAGAGATCAGTGATATTCCATTTTGTCTTTTTCTGACGAAGCCAGTTTGGCCCATGCCACCAAAGGTCATTTTCTGCAAGCTCCGAAGAAGAGATACTACGACTACCCAAATCGGCAGGATTGTCCTCAGATCGAACATGGTACCAATTATGCTTGCCTACATTTTCTTGAATTCTACACACCCTATTCGCAACGAAGGTGGTCCAAGAACAAGGGTCCTTTTTTACCATGAAAGGACTATCGTAGAATCAGTCCAACAATAAACCTGGTTAAGTCGTATATCGATTTCGCTAAGCACTGTCTTCAAAAGTTCTGAAGCCAAAACTGCTCCGCAAAGTTCAAGCCGCGGAATTGAAATCGATTTTATAGGTGACACTTTCGTCTTACAAGATAACAAGTGGGTATAAATTTCGCCGCTGGAGGTTTCGATGCGAATATAAATCACCCCCGCGTATGCCTTTTCCGAGGCATCAGAAAAGACATGAAGTTCAACGGACGAATCAGGTGTATAATGAACCCAGCGCGGAATTTGTATACTGTTGACTTTATGATATGAAGTCACAAACTTTTGCCACTCGCTTTCCGTTGAAAGTGGAAGAAAATCATCCCAGTTGATATTATCCAACCAAACTTTTTGCATAATCATCTTTGCAACAACAACAACATGACCTAACCAACATACAGGGTCAAATAACTTCGCGATCGTAGATAAAACTTCCCTTTTAGTATGGCTCGATTACACTAAAATAAAAGGAGTCCAGTTGAGCGTTCCATTGAATGCCCAAAGTCTTAGAACTACTAGATTCCACAAACGTTAAAAGTTTAGCGTCGACTAAATGATCAGGAGGAAATCTGTCCAAAATTGTCCGTTCGTTAGATGTCCATTTCCGTAGTTCAAATTTAGCAGAAGACAAAGCCGCTATAAGTTGATCACGAGCGATCAAAGCAGTTGAAATGTCGTGAGTCCCTGTCAAAACGTCGTCAACGTACATACACTTTCGTAAAATGTGTGATGCTAAAGGGTATTCAGCTTCAGAATCGTCCGCTAATTGTAGCAATGTCCGAATGGCAAGATAAGGAGCGCAATTAACGCCAAACGTCACTGTTTGCAACTCATAGTCCTTAACGTCCTCCGTCGGAGACTCTCTGAACAATGGAAATGGAGTATGAGAAGAAATGGAGTATGAGAAGAATCAACCCTTATCTGTCTATATATTTGCGTGATGTCGCAATTGAAAACAAATCTAAAAAGTCTCCATCTTAAAATCAAGAGGACTAAGTCAGCCTGTAAGGTAGGTCCGACATAAAGGCAGTCGTTAAGACTATTACCGTTCGAAGTTTTATTCGAAGCGTTGAAAACGACTCGTAATTTTGTTGTCTTTCGTTCGGGTTTAACGACTGGGTGATGAGGTAGATAGCATGCAAAAGTAGTTGCTGTGGGTGGCGTTGAAACAAGTTTCATATGATCTAGGTCTAAATATTCCCTAACGACGCTATCATATATTTCCTTAATTTCAGGTTTTCGTAGGAGGGCATTTTCAGTTCTGTAAAATTGTTTCAGCACATTCGTACGAGATATACCTAAATTCAAATGTTGAGGGAATTCAGTTTTAAAAGGCAGGGTCACAATATAACGACCATCTGAACCGCGACGCGTAGTTTTCTTAAAATTCTCCTCACAAATTTTATCAGAAGTAGATAATATTTTCTTTTTAGGATTCTCCTCCAGTTCCCAAAATCTAAGAAGATTTCTATTCAGGCAATCTTCCTCCGAAAATTCTACCTTAGTAGAATAGACTTGAACTTGGGGTTTGTATATTGGACCAGTAATAATCCAACCAAATATCGTATTTTGAGCTAATAATGAACCCAAAAGACCTCGACGAATTTCTCCTAACAAAATTTTCGGATACAAGTCAGCACCTAATAACAGATCGACAGGTCTGCTATCATAAAATTTGATATCAGCTAACCGAAGGTTTGGCAATTTTTCCTTAATAAACGAAGGAACTATAAAGGATGGCAAGTTACCCGATATATTTGGTAAAACGAGTGCCATAGTTTCCAATATAAATGATGAGTCTATAGGAGACCCAATTTTAATAGGACAAATTTTCCGTGAAGTAGCAGAGACAGCCTGATTCACACCTGAAATTTGAGCATTCGTAGAATGCGTCGAAAGTTTCAGGCGATTTTGAAGCCGTTCAGAAATAAACGACGCTTCAGAAGCCGGGTCAATAAGTGCCCGGGCTGGGTACGTAATACCCTGATGAACGAGATTCACCATTGCTGTCCCTAAAAGCACGGTCCTATTTTCCGAGGTATGAAATACCTGGCGATTTAAAGGAACACTACTATGACCATTTGAAGTAGAGGGGAAAGAATTCGTAGGTAAGGCGTTGGTCAGTCGAGAGGTCGTAGCCGTATTCGCACCGAAATTTGAATTGTTTTCCCTAGCTGAGCTGTCAGACTGTGGCAACTCACGATGTAGCATTGTATGATGACGTTTATTACAAATCGAACAATTATGTGTGCTACTACAATTTTTCGCTTCATGTGTCCTTGATAGGCAATTGACCCAACAATGAAACTTTTTCACGGTAGAATATCTGTCGGAAACAGATAGACTTTTAAAACGATGACAAGATCGTAAGAAATGCACCTGGTTTTTGCACAAAATGCAATTTGCATTCGAAGAAGAAGAGGAAGCAGCATTTGTATGATGCGCTTTAACTTTATGATCTGTCGACCGTTTGGGAGGTTCTGAACTTCTCAAGTCCCGAAGACAGTCCAATGTTTGTGATCTTTCCGTCAGAAATTGATCCAAATCTTTCCAGAGAGACAAGGCCGACTTGTCTTTTATACTCTGCTCCCAAAGATTAACAGTATTGGTCGGTAACCGTTGAATACATAAATACACTAATATCGGATCCCAGCTATTTGTCGAAATGTCATAAGTGGACATAGCTGAAAGGCAACCATTAATACCGCGCTGTAAAGATTTCAACCCAACACTGGTTTCCTTATCAAGAAAAGGAAGCCCGAAAAGTGTTTTGAGTTGATTATTGACAAGCATACGAGGATTATCATACGCTTCCCTTAAATTTTTCCATGCCACATCAAACCCTTGATTGGTAAGAGGGCATTTCGGCACTATTTCCCGCGCCTCACCACTGGTTTTACGAACCAAATGGCATAAGCGTTCGATGTTGCTAAGACGGGAGTTATTAACGTAGACCGCGGTAAAAAGATCCCTAAAAGTGGGCCAAGACAAATAATCACCCTCAAAAATGTCAGTGTCACAAGGTGGAAGAGTTAAATTATGGCAAAAATTGTCAGTCGAATTGACATTAACAGCCGGCGGCTGCTCGTGAAGCTTAGAAGATGCTTCCAAATTACGTAATTTTTCATTAATACGCGATAAACAATTAACGAACGCGTTAAAACTGGCTTCGTATTTTGCCTCCGCGGTATCTTTCGCATTTTTTAAATAACTCAGACAAGCGCGATAAGAAGATTTTGCTTGTTCCCATAACAAGTTTACTTCCTTCCCTCTTATCTCAAGATTGAAAACCGAATGAAGCTCTTCGCGTATATCATGCTTCGTATTTAACGAGAGCATCCGAATCTTCAATGAAAACATCCAACGCGGTTTCAGGCATTTTTTATTAAATAAATTTAAAAAAAAATTTATAAAAATCAAATAAAATTAAACAAACGAAAATTTCCGAAAATCCACGAAAAATATTTATTAACTTTAAATTCGTAAATGAATTTCACAAAAAAATGCCGATATAAAAATATTAAAAATAATATTAAATTTAAAAAACACACTAAATAAGCCGCGACTATGACGGACAGTAGGGTGATAATATGTAATTTAATAAAAACCAACAACAACACTATATTCATACAAAGCTATGGTTTGTTCAAAAAAAAACAGCTTGTGAGATGCGTATGGAAAAAAAAAACAATGTATTACTCGCGAATAAAGCACAAAAGAAAACAATAAGTAAAAAAGCACTGTGTGTATGTATGTAAAGTGTTAAAAAATAATCACTTTAACAAACCCGACGCTCACTTTATTTTTACACGGTGTAAAGTTTACTTTAATACCGAAAACAAATTGATTTAAAAAATTTTTATAAGGAAAAAAATTAAATCTGTCCGTCCATGTAAACAAACGCACTGTTGATCAAAATTGTACCAAAAAACGAAAGGAATGACAAAGTGTCAAACAAAGGTACTGTATAAACTAACACTTTCGAAGGGTTGTAAGACGATCGCAATAAATCAAAAAGTATTAACAAATAAATAATTTTTAATATGAATATTAATTTTTTATTTCCGAAATTTATTTTGTTAATAAAAAAAATACGCGATTTTAATTCACTAAAGCTCACACTAAAATTGAACTATACGTACCTTTTTTAATTTGAAGAAATAAATAAATATTGTTAAAGCTGAATTTGCTGCTGCTGTTGTTAAAAAGATGGAGGATGGATGAATTTGCTAAAGTTGGAGTCTGCAAGAAGAAAAACTTTTAAAATCCGATTTACTTTGCAGGAATCCGGTTCGACGAAGGACCAAAATGTTTGCCGTCAAATGCGAAAAAATATAAATAAAAAAACACATAAATTTTTCAATTAATTAAAATTGAGATAAAAGTTCTCAAATATATTTATTTAAATTTTACATTTGGATAAAAATGATATAAAAAAGAAAAAGTCGCAGGTTTCTCGTAGTGATACGATGAAAAGCCGATAAGAGACTAGACTAATTATTATGAGTTAAGGATGTAAGAGGGTGACAAACAATGTTTACAAGTACCGTTAACGCTTCTACTAGTTAGAATCTGTGTAAAAACTCCTAACAAAGATGTTAAAAAGGGGAGTTAAATAGATTTTAACTAGTTATTAACCCAAAAAGGGGTCACCGTTTAAAAATGTTATAAATTGAAGAATATATACGAAATTAAGTATTTGTGTTTAAACACGCATATAATTATATATTTGAGCTTATATATGTGCATTTATTTTCAATTCATCAATGAATTTCTGAATTATTATGTTATTTTCCTCGTTTTATTTCACATATCGGATACGGCCAGAAAGCCCACTAGGCTTTTTCATTTTATTTATCAGAAGCGGTTATAACGCCCACTGGGCTATAAGTCCGCGATTGGGGTCGGTCATAGCGCCCAAAATGAATTTAGATGATTTTGGGTGATAAGGCCGGGGGGGGTCGGACATATCCCCCAGAAACATCTTTGGGCGATAAGTCCGTGGGGGGATAAGTCCGGGCACCACATCGAAATATATTGTGATACGTCAACAAATTCAAAAATATGTCCATACATATCCCATCCTTTGAGACGAAAAACTTTCAACTTAATTCATGGCTTGTCTCATCCTGGTAAAAGATCAACATTAAAGGAAATGCGACAAAAGTACATTTGGCCATCAATGAATCGAGACGTAAGCAATTGGGTACGGGAATGTTTAGACTGTCAAAGATAAAAAGTTGGTAAACATACACATTTGGAGCCAAAACAGTTCCAAGAAGTTGACAATCGCTTCGAGCATGTCCATATAGACATTATAGTTCTGCCGGAGTATATGGGTTACAGATACTGTCTAACAATGATAGACCGCTTCTCTCGTTGGCCGGAAATCGTGCCATTGAAAGAGATGTCAGCGGGAACAGTAGCAGAAAAGTTTTACAGTTTTTGGATTTCTCGATTTGGTTCTCCTAAGACCATAACTACCGACCAAGGGTCTCAATTCGAGTCCGCACTTTTTTCATCCCTTACACGTTTAATTGGGGCTCAAAGAATTCGGACAACGCCTTACCATCCAGCATCAAATGGCATGATCGAACGTTGGCACCGAACATTAAAGGCTGCTCTTATGTGCAACCATGAAACAGCAGGGTTGGAAATTTTACCTACAGTATTACTTGGTCTTAGAACGTGTTTTAAAGAGGATATAGGATGTTCTGCGGCTGAAATGTTATATGGAACCACACTTCGTGTTCCAGGGGAATATTTTTCCAATGTTGATGAAATATCAAATCAACCTTTTTTCTTGGACAAATTCCGTGAATACATGCGTCAGATTCGTGCAGCACCGGTTAAGCACCATATTAGCAACAACAGACTTTTCGTTCATACAGATCTTATGACATGGACGCATGTTTTTGTAAGATCAGATCATGTTAAGAAACCATTGGAGGCTCCGTACACAGGACCTTTTGAAGTCTTGGAAAGAATTTCCGATCGTGTGTTTTCAATAAAAATAAAGAACAAACCGCATAATATTTCTCTTGACCGATTGAAACCAGCTTTTATGCCAAAGGATCCGGACACTCCCCCAAGACTTCTAAAAACATACAGCAGAAAGAAAACAGTTTCATTTGCCGAAAGTTAACTTCAACCATCTAGCGTTTTTTTTGGGGGAGAAGTAGCAGTGGCAACACAACACCGTTGATACGGAAAAACACAGCACTGCCTTGTAAAATTCGTTTCACAGCAAACCATGTTTTGTGTCACTTTTGAATTCAACGTCTCTCTCATATTTTCATTCTTTTAGTTTGGTTAAGAAAAAAAGGGCTTTGCTAGAACGCTATAGAAATAAAAGAATAATTAATCTACAAAAAAACGTTTGCTTTTATTTTAAACATTATAGGCCATATCCTATAAGTTATTCAACTTTGCGCCATCTAACGGGGGAAAAATTGAATAATTATTGGTTCTCCTATAAACCTGGTTCTCCTATAGACCTCAACCAAACAGCGCCATTTAACGGGGGCGAAGATGAAAAATTCCTGGTTCTCCTATAAACCTGGTTTTCCTATAGATCTCAACCAAACAGCGCCATCTAACGGGGGCGAAAGTGAAAAATTCCTGGTTCTCCTATAAACCTGGTTCTCCTGTAGACCTCAACCAAACATCGGCATCTAACGGGGGCGAAAAAGAAAAATTCCTGGTTCTCTTATATCTTATCTACTAAAAATTTTTTCGGGCAAGCTCCTAGCGGGTCTTGCCCTCAAGTTTGTTAGTCTAGACCTCAACCAAACAGCGCCATCTAACGGGGGCGAAAATGAAAAATTCCTGGTTCTCCTATATCTTACCTACTCAGTGATGGCCTCTGGGAAGCAGGGGTCAGAAGTTTCAAAATCCATCTGAAAAAAGTCACCCATGCTCAACGTTTTACCTTTGAGCAATTCAGTACCATGCTTGTTAGAATTGAAGCATGCCTTAACTCAAGACCGCTTAGCCCGATGAGTGAAAACCCCGCAGAGATTTCTGCATTAACCCTCGGTCATTTTCCTATTGGAGGTCCGCTCTTAGCGCCCCCGGAACCTAATTTCTCTGACCAAAATATAAGCCATGTAAATCGTTGGCAAAAATTAAAAGTCCTCCATCATTACCTCTCTCGTCGATGGGAGGAAGAATATCTTAAAGGGATGCACAAACGTGTGAAATGGAAATACCCCGAACGTGATTATAACGAAGGCGATTTTGTCATTATAAAACAAGAAAATTTACCCCCAAATGAATGGCGGCTTGGCCGCGTTGAAAAGGACTTTAAGGGATCAGATAACAGAGTTAGAGTGGCTGAAGTACGAACTGCAAAGGGCGTCGTCACTAGACCAATAGTTAAATTAGTTCTTCTTCCCGATTCTGAACTTGACTAATTGCTTTCTTTTCTCTTTTATGTTTTTTTCTCCTTTCTTATCATAATTATAAATGGTCCGCCATCTAACGTTTTTTTTTTCAACTAGTGCTTATTTCGTGAATGGTAATACTTAGCTCATGACTGATTTGATAGATAATTTGTTTTATCCTTCCGCTGAACGAATATGGTTGTGTATACGCTTGAACAAAGCTGGGAAATATTGCGACATTACTTTGAAATGTTGCAGAATGTGTGCGAAAATGACGTACGGATTTTGGAAGAAGAGGAGCACCGTCAGCTCCGTATGTTCGTTACCTTGTGAAAAAGTGAAAGAAACTGGCATCCTCATCGATAGACCAAAGCGTGAAAAGCCAAAAACCGTGCGTACACCCGAGAATATTGCTGCTGTGGCAGAAAGTGTGCGTGAAGTGCCATCAACATCAATTCACCGTCGTTCTCAAGAATTGAACATTTCGGAGGCATCATTGAGACGAATTTTGCATAAAGACCTTGGTATGACGCCATACAAAGTCCAATTGGTTCAGGAGTTGAAGCCAACTGACCATCCAATGCGTTTTCGCTTCTCTAAGTGGGCCTGCGATCGACTTACAGAAGATGCCGATTTTGCCAAAAAAATCATCTTTTCAGATGAAGCTAATTTTGATATTGGCGGGTATGTAAACAAGCAAAATTGTCGCATTTGGGGCACAAAAAACCCGCACTCATACATTGAAAAGCCGATACACCCAAAACGAGTCACTGTTTGGTGCGGATTTTGGACCAGAGGCATAATTGGGCCATTTTTCTTCGAAAATGAGCAAGGAGTGGCCGTTACAGTCAATGGCGATCGTTATCGGGCCATGTTGAACGAATTTTTGTTCACAAAAATTGAAGAGGATATTGGCAACATTTGGTGTCAACAGGACGGCGCTACGTGCCGCACAGCCGAAACTACACTCGATGTTTTGCGCCCTGTTTTTGAAGATCGCATTATCAGCCGCAGAGCTGATGTCGTTTGGCCACCTTGGAGCTGCGATTTGACACCCTTGCACTATTATTTGTGGGGTGCCCTCAAAGATAAGTGTTACGCCAACAAGTCAGAGACAATTGACGCTTTAAAGGACAATATTCGTGAAGCCATTGGTGAAATACAGCTGCACACAATCGATAATGTGCTTAAAAATTGGACCGATCGTGTAGGCTACTGCATGGCCAGCCGAGGCAGCCATTTGAATGAAGTTATTTTCCAATATTAACCAGAAGGATTGTGATTTCAAATAAAAAAAGAAATTTGAGATAATATTCAGTAGTTTTTTTTATAGCATTTTCAAAAAAAAAAAAGTTATTGGCGGACCTTTAGTTAACATATCAAATGCCTCGCCAACCCCGTGGAAGTTGTTCACATCTTGAGGAAAGATCCAGAAATAGTCGCGCCATCATACGATATGTTCGTAACAAACCCTACTGTCGTTTATGTTAAAAGGATCACCCCCTGAAAAAATGTATAAAATTTAAGAAAATTAATGTTGTGGAACGTTTTAGAATAGTAACACGTTACCGCTAATGTGAAAACTGACTTGCACATTCACAGCCCATTCGTCCATGTCAAAACACAGATCGTTTACGCACTTGTGGTGGAAAACATCAATCGCTTTTGCACCGCCATACTCGATTAAATGTGTCTTCAATTCCAGCAACCGTCTCTTCTCTTCGTATAACATCTGCCCCAATTCGTGTTATCTTGTTGCCAACGATCATAGTGAAAATTCATTTTGGAGAAGGGTGGGGTAATGCAAGAGGCATTCTTAACACCTGCCCTGCATTTAGTTATGTAGCTGATTTTCTGATTACACGATACAACATTCCAACTGAAACGATTGATGAACAGCAGTAGTGTAGATATCAGTCAGTGGATATCAACATTATCCTGGGAGCTGATGTTTACCCACGCCTAATTAAATCTGGTATTTAAGCAGACGAGGTGGGTTTCCCCATGGCCCAATATACGTTATTGGGTTGGATTTTACTTGGCAGTTTTGGTTTTTAAACTTTATTACTATCATAATAATCATTACTCTAATATTATTGTATGAAATATTAATTATCCTGATCTCGTTGTATGAATTCTTATTAATTTAACTGAAATGAATCTTATAATTATATCCCTATTATTATATATTTTTGTTTTGAAAACACGCAACTATTCCCAGTTCCCTTGAGTCATTGCAATACTGCAAGGGGGTCGGAATGTTCAGGCGAGGAATGAATTTATTTTCGAATTTAAAATGTGTTATACTAATCTGCAAGAGTGTAATGAAAAGGTGACTGTTTGACACTCACTCTCTAACATTTAATGTGACAATCAAGAAGAATAACCTACAAAAAATCATGTGAGTCCGATCACAGGGAAGATGTGTAAACATCTAGTAATTAAAAATTTTTTAAAATCAAACAGAAAGCGTCACCTAAGTATCACTTATAGCAAAAACTGTTTCAACTAATTCAACAACCCTTTGCTGTAAAACATTAAAAATATCCGAATATAAACGTATATAGGTGATACATAAATGACGCTTTTAAAAAAGTGGCATAAAAAAACAATGTTATATCATAATTTTTTCACCAATACAATCATAAGTCACACAGCGTTATCTGTTTCAGCTCACACCGATATGAGTTACGCTGTTTTTGTGATTGTATTGTGAAATAGAAATCTACCTCCCTGCGCGTATAGATGTTTACACATCAAAAATAATTTCGATTGAAAAATTTCGATAATGAATGCGACGATTCGACCCCAGATATTTGTAAAGTGTGACATTGGTTTAAAATCACGTGATTTTACTAAAAACCTTTTAAACTCTACTACCGGTTACATGTGTTTATTATTTTATTTATTTATTAAAAATAATATTAAATGCAGTGATAATTGTTAAATATATATAATAAGTTGTAGTGTTACGAATAACTTTAAATGATTGAGAAAATTAATTATAAATTTTTATAAAAATAAATGTTTAATAAAATAGCAACATTCTATATGGAATACCGAAATTAGGCCCGTTTTAGAAAAAAACGTTTTTATAACGCTATTCGCTCCCTGATTTAATCTCCTTACACTTCATTTTGTCTCCAAACACTTCCAATAAAGTGTGCCTTCATTTTATCTCCAAACACTTACTTTTGCCTAGGCTATTAATATTATAGATTTATTTTGTTATTGTATTATTGAAAAAAAAATTTGTTTTATTATGAAAAATAGTAATAACTACTAAAAATGTTTATTAATGAAAGGTGTCAACATATAATTGTGTCAATATTACTATATTGAAAAAAGAAAAATACAGAAAAAACATTTCCAAATAGAGTAAAGACGCGGTTTTCTTTAGAACTCAAATAAAACTAAACAAAATACCGAAATATTTTGGTGCAATTCTGGAAATCATTGTGGTTTGTGAATAAAAACATCTATTCAAGCAGTAAGCGCTATCTACATGTGTATAGCAAGCAACTGCTATGTTTGTCATACTTGATGGTTGCAGTTGTATGCTATACATTCATGGCTCTTTCTGTTGGTTGATGAATCAGCTAAATAATTGTAGCTTCCATTTCCGTAAATAGTTCCGCTTCCGTAAGGGAAGTTTGTGATTTTTACCCCCCTGATCGCATAGATGTTTACACATCAAAATAATATTATCTGAATCCATATAGTTCAGTTGCTATTGTTAACCCGAGAGAAAAGGTTGGTATACTACCAATAAAATAAAATCTTGTTACCCCAGTCTATTAACCCATTTGTTTTTATTTTCTTATTTTCTTAACTGAGGCCAGGACTCAACAAAAACAAACATATATTTTTCAGAGTTTAAAAAAAAGTTATTTACAAATATATTTTATTTAAAAAATAGTCGAGCCTAAGGTGGCTTGTTTTTTTGTAATTTATTTAATATTTCTGTCCACTACGTAGACCATCATCAGCAATTTCTATGTACAAGAACACAAAATGTCTCTTAAAATATAACACAAATAAGAATGTACTACAAAAAAACTATTGACTTACAGATGAAATATTACGAGGTAAAAAAATTTACGACGAAATACAAATATACATTTAAATAAGTTTTGTGAAATGTCTGCCACCGCTAAACATGTTGGCTCTTCATTTTCATTAGAGCGACTGATGTTTTGCATATTAAATGTCTGTATGCATGTGCTAAGTTTTCGGTGTCTGCTTTGTAATTGATTCGTTTGTTTTTCGGCGTATTGATGATGTGTAGCATCTCTAGTGTCATTCTATTATTGTATGTATTTTCTGCTTGGAGTATACGAACGTTGTCAAAGTCTGGTGAGTGAGAGTTTTCTGCACAGTGGGACGAAAGTGCCGTTTGGTGTGAATTTTGAGTGTTGCTTATTTTTAAATTTGATTTGTGTCCGCTGAGCATTGTTTTTAGAGTGTTTTTTGTAGTTCCGACTTAAATTTTGTCACAGGTATCTTGTGTGTTTCCGTTGCACTTTATGCTGTTAATAAGGTTATTTTTGTCAAGTTTTTTGATTTTGCTTTTGGTGTTGCTGAATAGTTTCTTCGTAGTATTGTCCATTTTGTAGGCTATTTTTATGTTGTTTTCATCGTAGAAATTTACTTTGTTCATTCTTTCTGCTATTCTTGGTACGTATGTGATGCTTTTAAAAATGTTATGTTGTTCTGGATTCGTATTTCTCGTGCTTTTATCTGTCTTAAATTTATTCAGCAAGAAGTTAATCATACGTTGTGGAAAACTGTTCATGGTGAGTATTTTTCTAATAGTTTTTTTGTTATCTTCGTGAAACATTATTATTTATTTACAAATTTTTATTTAAGTTTTTAAGGATTGTGACGTTTCTGTAACATTGAGTCAAAAGTTAAAAAAAAGTGTTAAATGGTATGAAATAATTTGAAACAATTATTTTGTTTGTTGTAGCATAAAGCGACGCCACATTTTACGCAAATAGTTTGCGATACGCCTTTGCACTGTAGAAATTTACAGCGAACTCTCTTGTCATCCCAAATCGGCTAGTGCCCTATTTGATCCTATCGTACTGCCATTGGCGGAACATGTTGTGCTGGATCCTTATGTCTTTTTGCTTGAAGAACATTTTCAAAAGAGTTCCCCTTCCTTATATTAGGATTTAAACCAAACTTGTATAATGTTTCACCAATGTCAAGTCTAAAATCTGCTGAAGAAATATGTTTGCCACCGATGTTCTAACTCTACGATATAGTAGCCAACAGTTTGCCATAGTTAGGTGCAGTGAATGACAAAACATTCGAACTTGCCATCTTTTGCTCCGTACCTTTATTTGGTATCTCTCCATAATGCTTTATACTCGCCACAACAGAAAGGCGATCAATTTCCACATATTGTTTGTTTGTCTTGTCATATCTTCTAAGTTTGGTTTTGGCAACTCACCAGCAAAAGTAGACAAGAGGATCACAGCTTTGTTGTCTTTCCATATGACATTGGCAATATCAGTTCCATTGTAGTCAGCAACATATTCTTTTTTGGACCTCCTTGTCAGTTGGCATTTCACAATCAGGAATTCAGTTGCGCCGTGCCGTTCCAGGACTAAATATGCCCTACTTAGCTAAATACTCTAGCAACGGCAATTAAGTAAAATAATTATCAAAGTATAATCTACAGTTTTTGTGTCTTTGTATGATTCTTGATATTCTCATTACTCGGTTTGATGATGCCCCTAAATTGGGCTCGTTGTATCTTGTATCTTTTCAAACTATTTCTTGCATAAGTGGAGCACATTTGCTCATCAATACAAAGATATTCCTCTACTGGAATTAAACTAAAGGTTTCATATAAGTTGCCTACTATAGGTCTTATCTTGTAAATCCTATTACATTTGGGGCACTCCTTATTGGTAAATTAGAATTATCATAAAATTGATCAACTGCCTAATTTGCTCAAATTTTTGTCTCGACATTATTTCTTGTATCATGGGTGTTTCAATTGATGAAGTCCAATGGCTGATTTTACTCGATAGTTTTATCAGCGACATAATGTATATTATTCCAATAAATTGCTGGATATCAATATGTGTTACTTGCAATAGTTGATTCGAATTTCTTGAACCGCGTAGAGATTTGTTTGCTCTGCCATATCAGCTCTTTGGGGAAAAAATTAAAAAAAGTCAATTGGTGACTTTAGGTCTAATAAGTTTGTTGATAGTGAAGTATCTCCTGTAAACTGTTATTGTTGCTGGCTTAGTAAGAAACTCTTTTGTTTACATCTCAATTGCGGCTTTTCTTGCTTTGGCATTGTCAAAGCTAGTTTAGTTACTCCTTTTGTATGGTCTGAATATGAGGGACCTAAAATAGGATCATTGCTTTCAACAAAATCCCCGACGATTTCTTCTTCGTCATCTTGTCATCATCGTCTTCTAGCGCATTTCGCTATCATATTGACAAAGTATGTCATATATTTCACTTTCTCGCAATACTCGAGAAGTCATTCTGGAATAAAAATACCCACACATACGCCTACATATACATTAGTCACCACAAATTATTTTTTTCCGTGTCAACTCAATGTAACAGATATGTAACAATCACAAATATATTAACTTCGTGTTATAGTTATTTACAACTATGTACTGCAAATAATAGAATGCCGAATATAATCCACTTACCTATAGGTTTTTTAGCACAACAGGAAATCTTATACACTTTTTATATACATAATATTTTAAAATTTTAAACCCGTAAAACGGGGACTTTTCAGTTTCTTCGATTGACAAACTTCAATGCCATGTAATTCAATAACGCCGCACAGTGGACAATTTGACGAGAAGGCAGTCAAAAATCTATAAATTTTGATGGATTGGAATTTTGATATGCGGTTTTTTTTGTTTGGTATGTAAGTTTTGCTATAAAACGTAATTCTCGACCGAAAATAAAAAAAGTTACGGAGGGTTGAAAATACATTTTCATTTGCAGTTGAATTTTAGTACAAAAGTTAAGTGTTAAAAGGTAAAAAATAGTTTTTTTTTTAATATAATGTCTTATTCTTTCAGTTAATTTTACAACTAATACTTTTTAATAATTTTTTAAGTTAATTTTTTCAGAAAATGCCAAACTTTGGCCCCCGTAAACTTTTTAGTCCTAATGTGCACAAGGGCCAAAGGTTTTTTTTTTTTTTTTTTAAAGATCCCGAGTTAAAATATAATTTATTAAGCAGCGAACGTAAAAGTTTTACCTTATATTGGTTCAAGATAGAGAAGTTTGAATGAAAAACTCGTATGTTTTTGCTTTAGTTAAATTTTTTTTATTGTCTTTTTAAATATTTCTATATAAATTTTTATGGTAAATTTATGAAATATAACAATTTTTATTGTAAATTTACAAAATATATAAATTTTTAAATCAAGAAAATTTTTTAACTATATAAAAAAAGTGTAACTTATTGTTAGTGTAATGAAAAAGTACTTTAAATCAACCAATTTTAGTAAAAATTTCTCCTAAATAGCCTTGATTTTGTTTAGCTTCTTCGTCTAATTTAATAGTGGTAGTTTTCCATTTTTGATGAAAGTTGGACATATATGGATCTGAAGTGCATAACAACATAGTGATAAGGTCTTCATTTGTACAACAACTGAACATTTTCTTGCGCTTCTTCAGATAGATCTCCTATTGGTAGCATATTGTTTTGAATTATTTGTTCCCCATGGTACAAGATTTTATGAACTGTGGATGGCATATATCTCCAAGAGTATTTTTCATTACAAAGTATAGCTGTTTTATTGGCGTACTCTCCAAATTTTTTTGCAATTATTTTTCTGCTGCATGCTAGAACTTGTAATATGATTTTGAATCGTCTTATTAATTCATGATCTACACCTGCGATAGATGCTGCAGTTTCCAGATCGGAAAAAAATCTCCTTGCAGTATTTCCATCATTTGTGTTTCCTTCCCCTTGTTTTTCTTCATTTTCTTTGTTTTTTCTCACTGTTTCGTCTAACGGACCAAATTCCAAATCATAACCCAATTTAAGAATATGCTCCATGAAACGTATTCTAGCTTCCTTAAAACTATCGTCTTCTGGTGGGGGTTGGCTTAATTGACTTGATGTCTTTTGGCATATAATGGAGCTTGACGTTGACTTTGTTCCAGTTAAAGCTTGTGCAACTTTTCCATCAATCATTGTGAGACACATTTTAAAATGTACTTCAATGTCTTGGTCATCAAATTTAAATATTACTGGTTGAAGTTCCTTAATTTGATCTTTTATTTTTTGAACTTCTTCAATTATGACATCTTTGGTTTCCTTTTTGAATGCAAATTTTATTGGTCTGCAATACTTTTTTGAAGAAGGAATTTCATTTTTTCCATATATCAATTTCTGTTACTCTACTAGTTGACGGCTCTAAGACGCTATACCTTTTTGTTAAGCGCAATGGAACGAAAGATACCATAAACAAATTAGCATCTGATGAATTTTCGGCACTAAATTGCTTGTATTGTTTCTGACCAGAGGATCCATCACATCCCCATTTAGAAATTAAAGTAATGCTGCCATTACCAATTTTTTTTAAGTGATCAGTATCAAGCGTATTTAGCAATCGTTCTGCAGTATGTTCAAGGAGATCTTGCAATTTTATTTCTGCTGATGTTGAAGTGACACTAATAGCAGATTGTGAAGGTAAGCATTCCTTTTTTGGCAGAAACTAAATCTCGATACTCTGGAAAAATCCCACAATTCTTTTCATTGGTTCGCTTCCGCAATTCCTTATATTGATTTTTGGTCAATTTCAAATCCAAAAATAGGGCGAACGCTTCTTCCGGCGTAAATTGCTTAACTTCAATTGGTGTAGGAATGCTTTTCAAAATCCTCTTTGTGCGCCTTGGGCTCGCTTCTACTATTTTTTTCAATTATTTCAATTTTATTTTTTTATTTTGGGTTGGTTGAAATTGGTGCAAAAATGAATCCTTAATAATTCTTTGAGAAATTTCTTCATTGATATTCTCCAGCTTGCGCCTTCGAGATCTTTCACTACATCCGTCAGTTGGTTTTGCTGATCGACCTATTTTCCACTTTCATTGGCAGTTGTAGATGCACTCTCAAAAATAAGTTCCTTTATTAACCAATTTTGGTAACGTTTGTAATCTTTGCCTTGCTATGAGAGCATCCAATGTACCGTCTTTTCAAATTCGATGCAAAATTAGTAATTTTTCCTTTGTGCATTTCAATGTTTTCTAGGTTACAATTCTTAAAGAAGTCGTTGCTCACTATGTGCAAAATTACATCGTCTACATCATTTCGTTGAAAATAAATATCTGCCAGATCTCTGTATCAGTACTTAGCCATTGCACAAATTGTAATGAATAATAATTATGGAAACATTATTATAAATACTCTTTCTTGCAATTATATAAAATAAAAATTTTTATCTTTTATTACCACTTTTAGAAGCATAAAAACCCACACCCTGACCCCTTTTAAAAGGTGAAGCATACCTGCTCATATCTTAAAGGGCAATGTCCCAATAGTTTTTTTTACCATATACGAATTTTTATCTTTTATTACCACTTTTAGAAGCATAAAAACCCACACCCTAACCCCTTTTAAAAGGTGAAGCATACCTGCTCATATCTTAAAGGGCTATGTCGCAATAGTTTCTTTTTACCATTTACCTGTTGTTTAAATTGTTTCCCATTTTGTCAGGTATTTAAACTATATAGCTCTAATTCAGACTATTAATGTTTTTGAAAGATACCTATGTAAATGTACCTGTAACAATTAAGCGCATTATATCTCGACCCTTTTTTATAAGTATATAACAACTCCTGACAACTCTACCGACACGCAAAAAAATACACCGCGGTGCACCGGTACGACCAACTTTTGTATTCATAACACTCAGACGGACGGACGGACATCGTTTAATCGACTCAGAAAGTGTTTTTGAGTCGATCCGTATAATAAAAGATAGATAAATGTCCAATATTTTTGGCAGTTACAAACATCACCTCAAACTTAATATATCCTAACCACATAGTGGACAACTTTTGTATTCATAAATTTTGCAGAAAATATCTAACCTTGGGTCAGAAAAATTGTTCTGGTGCACACGGGCGGAAACTGGCGGGTATAGAATGGGTTATAGGAGTATAGGGGAGGGTTCGGACTATAGAAGAGTGCAAGATTTTTTCTGACTGCTTTTGACTGGCAGGAGTTATGCTCTATTAAAAAGGAGATTTTCGGAAAATTTGCACCTTTTTTAAAAATTTTTGTTTTAAAATTTCAGAATGACTCAGTAATTTTACATTTTTAACATTAATAACATTGAAGCCACGAAATTATGCAAAATTTATTTCACTTCAAAATCTTTTAAATCAAGAAAGTTACAGTCATTCAAAAGTAAAAATTTACAAAGAAATTTTTAATTTTAGCAAAATACTGAAAAAGCCCATTTTCGAAGACCCTGTTCGCTGTGATATAGTTGAGATAGGGTCACAATTTTTTGGCTCCCGAGGTTTACTAGTATTTACTTTCAAATGAATAACATAACTTTAAAATCGGTAACAAAAAAAAAAAAAAAGATTTTTGGCCGCCTTCTCAAAATATGGTCCACTGTGCGCCGTCACCTAAAGAGCTAATTGTCTACGATGTTCATAAAAAGTGTGTTGCCATAATGCTACAAAGGCTTACATCGCAAAAGCATAGTTTGTTTTTACAACGTAGCACATTTTTATTGGTTTGTATCAGTTATAAAGGGTTAAAAATTAAAAATTTCAGTTTCATTCCTTATTTGTTTATTTGTATTATATAAAAATATATTAAAACTTCCTTTTTTAATATTTTTTTTTAAGCCAAGAATCAATTTTTATAAATTATCTTATGGCATCTAAGACTTGAAAACAGTCTTATAGGGATCAAACTTTGGGTATTATGACGCCGCACTGTGGACCTTATTTTGAGAAGGCGGCCAAAAATCTTTTTTTCATGGTTACCGATGTTCATTTGAAAGTAAATACCAGTGAACCTCAGGAGCCAAAAAACTGCGGCTCTATTTGAACTATATCATAGCGAACAGGGTCTTCGAAAATGGACTTTCTCGGTATTTTGCTAAAATTAAAAATTTCTTTGTAAAATTTAGTTTTTAAATTTTGGTTTCAAAAGATTTTAAAGTAAAATAAATTTTGTATAATTTTGTAACTTCTAAGCAATTGATTCTAGAAATATAAAATCACTGAGTCGTTTAGATATTAAAAAAAATTAAAAAAGGTAAAAATTTCCCGAAAATCTCCTACTTAATAGAGCATAGCTCCTACCCATCAAAAGCCATCAAATCTTACAGTTTTCTGTAGTCCGAACCTTCCCCTACACTAATATACCCCATTGTATACTCGCCAGTTTCCGCCCGTGTGCACCAGAACAATTTTTCTGACCAAAGGTCAGACATTTTGTGCAAAATTTATTAATACAAAGTTTTCCACCATGTGGTTAGGGTGTAATGAGTTTGTAACTTCCAAAGATATTGGACATATACCCAACTTTTTTTATACGGATCGACTCAAAATCCCTTTCTGAGTCGATTTAACGATGTCCGTCCGTCTGTGCGTTATGAATACAAAAGTTGGTCGTACCAGTGTTTTCTGCGAGAGTTTATTTGTTTTTTATACTGACAGAAAAAGGAAATGGTAGAGTTAACACGGGTTGTTATATATTTATAAGAAAGGGTTGAGACATAATGCGCTTAAGTTAAATTATATTAATGGGTAAAATCTTTTTTATTTTGACAGGTATATTTTCGTAATTATTTTTCAAAAACATTAATAGTTGAGTTATATTGTTTAAATACCTGACAAAATGGGGAAAAAATTAAATAAAAGGTAAATGGTAAAAAACTATTGCTACATACCCTTTTAAGATATCAGCAGGTATACTTCACCTTTTAAAAGGGGTTAGGCACTGGGTTTTTTATGGTTCAAAAAGTGGTAATAAAACATAAAAAATTGTATTAAACATAATTGCACGAAAGAGTATTTATAATAATGTTTCCACAATTATTATTCATTATAGTTTGAACAATGGTTAAGTACTGTTATAGAGATCTCGCTGATATTTATTTTCAAGAAAAAGTTGTGGACGATATAATTTTTAAGAATTGTAACCTGCAAGAAATTGAAATACACAAGAAAAAATTGCAACTTTTGCATCATATTTGAAAAAAAACGGTACATTGAATGCTCTCAAAGCAAGGCAAAGATGTACAAACGCCACCAAGACTGGTTATTAAAGGAACTTATTTTTGAGAGTTCGTCTACAATTGCCAACGAAAGTGGAAAAAAGAGTCGACCAGCATAATCAATTGACGGATGTAGTGAAAGATCTCGAAGGCGCAAGCTGGGGAATATCAATGAAGAAATTTCTCAAAGAATTATTAAAGATTCATTTTTGCACCAAATTCAACCAACACAAAATAAGAAAAATAAAATTGAAATAATTGAAAATCAACGAGTAGAGCAACAGAAATTGATGTATGGAAAAATGAAATTCCTTCTTCAACAGACCAATAATTGCAGACCAATAAAATTTGCATTCAAAAAGGAAACCCAAGATGTCATAACTGAAGAAGTTCAAAAAATAAAAGATCAAATTAAAGAACTTCAACCAGTAATATTTAAATTTGATAACCAAGACATTGGAGTAAATTTTAAAATGTGTCTCACAATGATTTATGGAAAAGTTGCACAAGCTTTAACCGAAACAAAGTCATCATCAAGCTGCATTATATGCCAAAAGACATCAAGTCAATTAAGCCAACCCCCAACACAAGACGACAGTTTTAAGGAAGCCTACGAATTTGGAATGTTCCCTCTTCATGTTAGAATACGTTTTGTGGATCGTATTCTCAAATTGGGTTATGATTTGGAATTTGGTCCTTTAGGCGAAACAGTAAGAAAAAACAAAGAAAATTAAGAAAAAAGAAAGCAAAAAACAAATTCAAGAAAAATATCTACAGCAAAGCCTCATAATCGACCAACCAAAACAAGGAGAAGGAAACTTAAATGATGGAAATACTGCAAGGAGATTTTTCCGATCCAGAAATTGCAGCATCTATTACAGGTGTAGATCATGAATTAATAAGACGATTCAAAATTACAAGTTCCAGCATGCAGCAGAAAGATAAATGCAAAAAATTTTAGAGAGTACGCCAATTAAACAGCTATACTTTATAACGAAAAATACTCTTGGAGATATATGCCATCCACAGTTCATAAAATTTTGTACCATGGGGAACAAATAATTCAAAACAATATGCTACCAATAGGAGATAAATCTGAAGAAGCACAAGAAAAAAGGAACAAAGACAACAGATTCTTTCGCGAGCACAACACAAGAAAAATGTCCAGATGTTGCACTAATGAAGAATTTATTTCTATTTTGTTGTGCACTTCTAACATTCAACAAAAATGGAAAAGTACCTCTGTTGAAGTAAACGAAGAAGCTAAACAACTTGTAGAAGATTAAAATCAAGGCTATTTAGAAGAAATATTTACTGAAATTGTTTGATTTAAAGTAGCTTTTCAGTAAACTATAAATAAGTTATACTCTTTTTTATATAGTAAACAATTTTTTTTGATTTAAAAATTTATGTATGTTACAAATTTACAATAAAAATTGATATAGAAATATTTAAAAAGACAAAAAATTTTGTAACTAAAGTAAAAACATACGACTTTTTCATTGAAACTTCTCTATCTTTAACCAGTATCAGGTAACGTTTACGTTCGCTGCTTAATAAATTATATTTTAACTCGGGCTCTTTCAAAAAAGCCAACCTTTGGCCCTTGTGAACATTATGACTTAAAAGTTTACGGGGCCAAAGTTTCGCATTTTGTGACAAAATTTAACTTAAAACTTTTAAAACGTGTTAGTTGTAAAATTAACTGAAAAATAAGACAAAAAAAAACTTATTTAACCTTTTGTACTAAAATTCAACTGAAAATTAAAATGTATTTTAAACCCTCCATAACTTTGTTATTATCGGTCGATATGACTACGTTTTATATCAAAAATTAAAGGCTAAATTCCCACCTACCAAACAAAAAAACCGCGTATCAAAATTCCAATCCAATCAAAAGTTATGGATTTTTAATCGCCATCCCGTGAAATTGTATGCGCCGCAGAGTGGCTGAAAATTGTTTTTCGTTAGCCAAAATTCTGTAACTTTTGAACCGATCAAAATATGTTAGTAATTCTTTTTCCAGTGTTTTAATTTCATTAAAATTGATTGAGTACTTTTTAAGAAATTCTAGCTCAAAGTTGAACTTATCTTTTTTTTTAACTTTTAGCGTGAAATTTAATTTAAAAAAAATGTTTAATTAAAAAATATGTAAAATAAACTGGAAATTTTGCTATTACTACTGAAAAATTAAAAATTTTTTGCTGTCAAATTTGCAAATTTGTTTACACTCTAAGAATATTTCCACTTAAAAAAACGTTAGTAATATTATCTTATAGTCTTGCTATTACTACAGAAAGATATATAATTTTTTGCTGTCAAATTTGTTAATATTTGCAAAATAAATCAGCTGAACATTAGCGCAATGATTCTGATTTTGACACGAAAATAAGGGTTTTTATTTTTTGAATCTTTCTTATTTATTAAAACATTTCATACACATGTGGGTAAACAACCTTAAAAAAAAAACTGCAATAGATTTTAATAGCATATGTAACAATGGAAGGTTCCATTTATTATTGTTTTTTACTAATACTATGTTTTTCATATTTAAATAACAATGAAAGGCAAACATAATTATTATTCATTTGATTTAAATATTGATTGCAAATATTCCATATTTTGTTCGGTGTTATTTCTGTTCTTTAGTAGTTTTTTGACTTCTTCATCTAAATCCCGGTGTTCCACTTTCCATTGATTTCGAATACTATAGATGAACGGATCTGACGTTGCCAATAATATATTATATAGGTCTTCATTTGTGGAATTTCTATAAAATCTGTAATCATTATTCCTTTTTTCTGAGGCTCCTCTGATAGATCTCCAAGTGGCACCAAATGATATTTAAAGACATCTTCCACATGATAAAGAATTTTGTGAACTTTTGCAGACATATTTCTCCATGAGTACTTGGTGTATATATCTTTGCAGTTTCCTTGGCGTAATCTCCAAATTTTTTGGAGCCAATTTCTTCATTGCATGCAAGTACTTCTAGGATAATTTTAAATGCTGTTCCTAGATTTTTAAAGAATCTTCTTGCGGTACTGCCATCATTTGTATTGCCTGACCCTTGTTTTGGCTGATCTACATTCAATCAAAATTTGCGATATTCATCTTGAACATGTTTCTCTTTGCACTTCTTAACTCCTTGTTGATTTTGTTGTTTCTTATTGATCCTGAAGAACCAAAATTCAAATCATAACTTATTTTTAGTATGTGTTCCATAAGTCGTATTCTTGTAGTGGTGAGAATCCAAATTCATATACATCAGTATTGGCTTGATGTTGCTTGGCATATGATGCAGCTGGATGCAACCTTCGTGTTCCTCAAAGCCCGGCCCACTTTTCCATCTTTCGTTGTCAGCATTAATTGGTAGCGAACTTCAATTTGCTGCCCATCTAACTGTAATTTTAATAACTGTAGTGTTGCAATTTGGGCCTTGATATCAGAAAATTTTTTGTTGAATTCAAATTTGATTGGCCTGCAGTATTTCGTAGAAGATGGTCTCTCAATTTTCCAAATATCTTTTGCTTGCGTTGTACTAGTCGCAGGCTCTGAATCTTCCAAAATTTTTTTCAATCGCAATGGTACAAATGATACCATGAACAAATCTGAGTCCGAAATATTTTCACATACTACTTGTTTGTATTGTTTTTTTTTTTAATTAACCAACACTCAGGGGATGCCCCCTACAAATGCAGTGCATTGTGTTGATTTCAGGAAAATAGGTTGAAGGCAATAGGAAGGAGGAGAGAGGGAGTAGTGTTTGTGGATATTTAACTTAAATTTTATTAGATTATAACTGTCAGGAAAGACCTCTGCGGGGAGTTTATACCACATACGGCTAGTTCGCGTGATAAACGAATTCTCTCTGTAATGCGTTGTGCGGTCAACTGGACAATAGACTACAAACGGATGTGATCTACTAGAGAAGCGGATAGAGCGAACCGAAACTCGGGCACTTAAAATAAGTTCGCTAATGTCAGAATATTTTCCATGCTACATAACCCACATTCCAACGATGTTCCAATGAATCAATAGAGTTGGATACCCTACTATCATTGATGAGCTTCAACCCCCTCCTTTGCACCCGGTTCAGTAGCTCCAAAATAGACTTTGAAGCTCCTGTCCATATATGGGAGTTGTATTCCCTTTTCGGTGAGATGTAAGTGGTATAGATTTTAAGGAGATCAGAGGGAGTGAAGTAATTTTTACACCGATTTAGAAAACCAACGAACATCACATTGAACTCTCATGCCTAGAACATCAAGAGTATCAGATTCCTCAATACCTATACCACCCATATATACAGATGACATTGTTGATTCCATATCCTATGGGTCAACATATAACATGGAGTCTTCAGCGCATAAAATCAACCTTATTCTGTTTACCCCACTCGGAGATTATTAGAAGGTCTTGATTGAGTGTGTCATTCATTGTCAGCCATTTGCCCCCAACCTCCAAGAGGCTTGGCCTAAAATTAAAGGAAAATGAATGACAAATGCTGCTATCATCTGCGAAAAAGTATATAGAATTAAAAGTTTGACCAAGACGGTCGTTCAGAAAATAAGCAAATGAGAAGGAGAAAGAACGGAACCGTAAGGTATCCCTGAATTAAGCTGAAACTCATAAGATGAGACCCCGTCAATAACAACACGTATTGTTCGGTCTCTGAGAAAACTCGATATAAATCGAGAGAAGTCGTTACCGACCCCAAATGCAATAAGCTTTGATATCAATGCACCGTGCCACACACGATCGAATACCTTGGAAATATCCAGGGCATCTACTTTACTTTCGCCAAAATTCCGAATGGATCGACTCCAGCGCTCAGAAAGTAGAGCTAACAGGCCTCCGGTGGAACTATTTCTACGGAAGCCATACTGTCGATCATTAAGAAGTGCGTTGGCCTCTAGGTAGTTCACAAGATGGAAATTGATCATGCTCTCCATCACCTTTGAGAGCGCGGAGCAGATTGAAATCGGACGGTAATTTTCAGGGTTATTAGCCGCACCTTTTTTAGGGATTGGTGGCATATTAGCAACTTTCCAGCAAGAGGGACTTTCCCCCCCGCACGGTAAAAAAGGTTGAAAAGGTCAGCCAATGGACTGGCTAGCGTCGAAGATCACTGTTTCAGCACCAGTGCTGGTATACCATCCGGTCCCGAAGACTTATTAATGTTGAGATCTGAAAGAAGCTTTTTAACTGCATGTGCCCCAAAAAATATTTTAGGCATAGTACAAGATACACTTTCAAGTTCGGCAAGGACCATATATACGAGAGGATGTGCAAAACGCAATTGGATCCACTTATCAAGAAGGAATATGGCTATAAACAAAAGTTGATGGATCCGTCAACAAATTAAATGTTTATAAACCGAGATCCAGTGCAGAGTGTTTCTATTAACTTTTCTCTCCCCTCTGTTACGAGAGGAAAAAAATTTTACGATAAAAATAAAATTAGAAAAATACGATTTTATATAACATTGTATTATTTTGTAATAATTTTGTTAATTATAGAAATATTTTCAATATATAAATGTGTAAAAAAACAAAATAAAATAAATTTGATCCACCAGTGGGAATTGATAATCATTTGGTAAATCAAACAAATAAAATGGTAATAGCACATAAATAAATTTGAATATTTTTTTTTGAGTACAAATGAATTGGAAACCCTACCATATTATACTGGGTATGCAATTTTTAAGAAATTTGTGAAAGAAATTAAATGCGAAAAATGCATAGAAATGGCTAAAGGACAAGCATCAGCAGCGCCATTACTTTTACGACATAATTGTTACACCATCAGAATTTTATGATGATTTTCCAAAAATATATTTAAAATTTATACCCAGTTATGTCCAAAATATCACAGAATAAACTTAAAGCGGAGTATAATTCGTATAATAGAAAATAATATACCTACACCAGACAATTGAAATGATCCCTGCTGACCACATCGGAGAGAGCTTTTAGATTTCTATATAACAGTTTTATTATATGAATATTTATTAGTGAATACCCTAATTGCAGATAAGAGGCAGGCAAAATAAGAATTTAAGGAAAATAAGAAAATAAGGAAATTAACAACTTAGAGTAATTGAAATTTTATAATGATCTTTCCAAAAATATATTTAAAACTTATACCCAGTTATTTCCAAAATATTACCACAAAAAAAATATTTTTTTATTGTTTTTATTTCTTTATATTAAATATATTTGATGATGATTATGAATTAATGGATAAAAAAGAAATTAATTTTTTAAATAGAAATTAAAATAATTGTCTACTTTTATTTAAAAAAGATATTTTATGGGTTAAAAGTATTATTTAATGTAATTTTTTTCATTTATTTATCATTTTTAACGTGTTTAGTAATTCAAATCTTTTTACAAATACCAAAAACCAAGCAAAGATCCATTGAAATCATCCATTCTAACACACTGCATCAGAACATTAGATCACCCTGCCCCGGTAGATCTAATTGAATATCTAGCAAGATCCTACTGCTCCACAACATTAGATCCCACTGCACCAGTAAATCAAACTGAATATCTAGCCAGACCCCACTGCACCACAACAGTAGATCCTATTGCTCCGGTAGATCTAATTGAACAATAGGAAATATATTTCTGAAAATTCTGTGAAATCATTAATATTATGATGATTTACAAATTTTGCAAAACTTTTATTTTAATTTTTTTTTCAAAAACATTAGTTTATTTCATCTGTAGTCCTACAAAATTTTATTTTCAATATTTTTTTAACGTTCCATATATTAGTTAATATAATTTATAAATTTTTTTTAGAATTTAAATAAATTTCAATTACCGTAACATTTTTGTCGTAAATTGAGAACAAAAACCATTGTAAATATATAAAGGAGAGAGCTTTGGTCCCAAAAACGTTGATCTCGGATCCGATTTTCAGCACCATATTCATAGCCATCTTTTCCCTCTTGCATTTTCAGTTTCATGGATCCAATTTCAGTTTGCCGGCCGATGAAAGCAAATGTGGGCATATACAGAGAAAAAATTCCATCTGAGTCCACGTATGTTGCAAAAGCCGGTAGGAAAAGTACCTGACATCAAATAAAATAAAAACTAAGTCAATTTTCCTTACGATAGTATAAGAGCAAGTACCTGCTTTATTGCTGAAACGATTAATTGTGATCAGTACTATGCCTTCATCACTAATTAACCCAACAATAAAACAGAAACCTGCTGCTTGAACTACGTAGAAAAGGGAAAAAACAATAAGAGGAGTGTTAAATAACAACAAGCAAAATCCATTTGCTTGGTCATATTGCAGAGAGAAAAAAGAGTCTTAAAAAAAAAACTGCACGTTGTTGAAGTGCTCATCTGATGAGAGTAATAATATTTTGCTTTTTTCCTGCGTGAGTTGGTTTGTTATTGTTGGTTGTTTTTGTTTTGTTTTTGAGTATATTGTGTGGCTGTTTTTTATGGTTTGATTGAATGTTGAAATTTTAAGTTTTTTGCACTGTGTTAGATTGTTATTGTTGGATGTTTTAAAATTTTGATTATGGTTTGTTTTGTTTGGTTTATGTATTATTTATATATTGAAGTGTTCCTTTTTTTAGATTCGTTTTTATTATTTTGTTTTATTTAAATTCATTTTATTTTTGATTTATTTTTTTTTATTGTTAAAATAAAGAAATATTAATAAAAGGCTACATTTGTTTCGCGACACAATAATAGAGAAAGGCACAAAAATTTGTTAATATTTATTTATTTTTGAGAATAGTTTAACACGAAACAAGTAACATAAAACGTGTATACAGCACGGCGTGAGTTGTGTTATTAAAAACCGAAGAACCATTACATTCCCATTTGCGAAAAAGAACTAGCTTTGTGTTTCCATATTTCTTTAACTAATTTCCTTTTATTTATTGTAGCAAGCGTACGGTTGTGTGATCAAGTAGAGATTGTAGTTGTATCTCTGCCGAAATTGGTTTGATTGCTATAGTGTCCATTGATGGCAAACATTCCATTTTAGCAGCTGTTATGTGATGAAACGCTGGATACATATTTGAGCCTTTTTCAATCGCACGCAATCTGAGCTGTTTTGTTAAATTCAAATCCAGAAATAATGCTAATGCCTCCTCATTTGTGAACTGCTGTGCATCGCTTGGAGTTGGTATACTTTTAAGAATCAGTTTTGTTTTTACTGGATTAGCTTTAAATACTTTTGCAATGATATCCACTTTTGTCAATTGTTTTTGTGATCGTAATTGATGTAGGTAAGATTCTTTTATATTTATACATCCAATTTCATCGTTAAGATCTTTAAGTTTCCGCCTCTTAGATCTATCGCTGCAGTTGTCCAATGATTTGCGTGGTCTTCCAGCCTTATCTTGCTTTGCTGTTTCTGAAGCGACAGTAAGTTGGCCTTTTAACCAGTTTGACATTCTTACTTACCAATATATCAAAAGGGTGGTGTATTTTGTAAGCAGATATCATTACTGGTAATAGAACAAATAATAACTGTTATAAGCTATAAAATACATAAAGCACAAAAGTAGTAGTAGTACTAGTATTTAGTAGTATTTATTTTATTTTAGCAATATATATAAAATAATTACAAAATAAAATAAAAGTTAAAAATAAAATAAAAGGTAAAAATAACCATATGCGACTCTGACTATCGTCGTCAGCCGCTTATAATATAAAAATTTAATTTCCTAATCGAGACAAATGTTTTTATGTATTAAACTCTGTTATCAAAAAGTTTCTGTAATTTATACATGTGTTTATATAATTTGCTAAGAGATTCCAATTTGTATTTAAACCATATAATATATTTAAGATTTCGTCTTCTGTAAGGTAAGTTTTACTGAAGTACATAATTCTGAATTCTTTTAGCGTTTTACAACGACCAAGAAAATGTTCTATATTTTCAATTTCCCTTGAATTACATAAAGAGCATAATTTAGACAAATTCGTTTCAAAGCGGTTACCGGTTATCCAAGTTATATTTTCTAGTTTAATTTCATTAGATATGTATATATTCCCTTCAATTGCATTTAGTTTTGAATATATCCTGGTTGTTAGAGCCTTTTTGTTGCAAATTTGCTCTTGATATTTTGACTTCACAAATAAGCACAAAAGTATGCGTAGGGTTAAAGAGGACACTTTCACCATTCTCTGGGTGGGATAAGTATCTTGTTCCTTTTTGTTCCCTAGAAGTTCTATTCCACTAAAGTTGGAATTTGACACAAATATAGTAGTTTAATAAATAAAGGGTGTCCCAACAAGAACGCAATTTTTAAATCTGGCAACATTCGAAGTGTCATTGTTTGACATTTGAACAATTGCTATTGTTTGAATGAACAACGCATTCTCATTGTGAAATAGTTTTACCAAAATGGTGAAAGTTTTGCGGCTACAGTTCGCAAATTGCGATCAATTTGGGGTCGCAATAATGCTCCAAAAGAGTCAACTGTAAAATGATTAATGGATAAATTTGCCGAAACTGGGTCTGTTAGTGATGTAAAGACAACAACGCGCCATCGACCAGGTCGATCGACCGAAAATGTCGCAGCTGTACGTGATGATGTCGCTCAAACTCCATCCACCTGAATTCGACACCGAGCTCAGCAAATTGGTGTCTCCAAATCCACTATGCAGCGAATTTTTACGAAAGATTTGCATCTTCATGAATACAAAGTTCAATTGACTCAGGAACTGAAGCCAGCTGACCATGGACAGCGAAGGGAGTTCGTTAATTGGGTATTGGAGAGATAACATGAAAATGCTGATTTTGCCGCTAAAATCATCTTCAGTGACGAGGCCCATTTCCATCTTGATGGCTTCGTCAACAGCCAGAATTGTCGCATTTGGGGTGAGGAAAATCCTCGAGTGATTCACGAGAAGCAAATGCATCCTCAACGTGTCACTGTGTGGTGTGGTTTTTGGGCTGGAGGAATCATTGGACCTTTTTTTATGAAAATGAGGCAGGTCAAGCGCAAACAATCAATGGTGTTCGGTATCGTGAAACGATAACCAGTTTTTTCTTGCCTCGAATTGAAGAAATGAATGTGGAGGACATGTGGTTCCAACAAGACGGCGCCACATGTCATACAGCCAGAGAAACAATTCAATTGCTGCATCAGTCATTTCCCGGTCGTGTTATTTCGCGTTTTGGAGATCAGACTTGGCCGCCTAGATCGTGCGATTTAACACCATTAGTTTTTTTTCTTTTTGAAGTCGATGGTTTACGCGAATAACTCGGCGACGACTCAAGCCTTAAAAGAGGAAATTGGACGCTGCATTAATGAAATACCGCAGCATTTATGCAAAACGGTCATTGAAAATTTCATTAAAAGATTGCGTGCATGCCAGCAAAGCCGCGGCGGCCATCTGCACGATATATTGTCCCATACATAACCTCATTCTGTCTACTTTACGATATAATAAAGTTTCACGTTTTTTTTTAAATATCTGTGTTTTATTTAAAATTTAAAAATTGCGTTCTTGTTGGGACACCCTTTATTTCAGAACACCCCTTATATTAAATGGTAGGTGTTCAATCTCACAAATTATTTCTTTTGGATATACATTTGTGTGTACACATTTTGTTCTCATAAATTATTACTTTTGGATATACATGTACACATTCGTACATAAAATGCAAAACGACAGCATTTAATTGCTGCAGTTAAATTCTTTGTATAAGCATATACATACATTCCGGAACTTATGCAAATAATTTGTTTACGATTCAAAATAATGTGTGTAACCCTAGAAGGGTACGCTTAAATTGTAGGCGGTTATAGGTACCGATGAGTAAATTTTACTCACTTCAGAATTTTTACGTTATTATCTGATTTATTTTGTAAAGTTGTAGTTTTAAATGAAAAAAATTGAATGCCTGCATATAATATAAGTCTAATTTTTTTATTAAAATATGTAAAATAAGCTAAAATAATACTTTATTATCGATTTTTGACGATTACGAATACATAAAAATTGTTTTTCAAGCACAGTCAGGGCACTTTTTTTGTGCATGTTCACCGCAAATAGCTAATCCACAATTGCAATAAGTGGTGGTGTATCTACGTTTGGTATAACTACAAAAATTACAGTACTTTCTTGGCTCCTTTTGGTCCTCTCTGGCACTATGGGCCTCTTGGCTTGCGCCTACAATATTTTGAATGGATTTTTTCAACGCCAGGCTCATGTTTGTATTAGTTGCTAATCTTTTCCTTTGAAATCCTTCCGTTAAATCCTTGTGTAGAGATAACATAAAATTAGGTCGGGTTCTGGCTTTTGCCCACGGCTACACATGTGTTTTGAGTTGATTATTGACAAGCATACGAGGATTATCATACGCTTCCCTTAAATTTTTCCATGCCACATCAAACCCTTGATTGGTAAGAGGGCATTTCGGCACTATTTCCCGCGCCTCACCACTGGTTTTACGAACCAAATGGCATAAGCGTTCGATGTTGCTAAGACGGGAGTTATTAACGTAGACCGCGGTAAAAAGATCCCTAAAAGTGGGCCAAGACAAATAATCACCCTCAAAAATGTCAGTGTCACAAGGTGGAAGAGTTAAATTATGGCAAAAATTGTCAGTCGAATTGACATTAACAGCCGGCGGCTGCTCGTGAAGCTTAGAAAATGCTTCCAAATTACGTAATTTTTCATTAATACGCGATAAACAATTAACGAACGCGTTAAAACTGGCTTCGTATTTTGCCTCCGCGGTATCTTTCGCATTTTTTAAATAACTCAGACAAGCGCGATAAGAAGATGTTGCTTGTTCCCATAACAAGTTTACTTCCTTCCCTCTTATCTCAAGATTGAAAACCGAATGAAGCTCTTCGCGTATATCATGCTTCGTATTTAACGAGAGCATCCGAATCTTCAATGAAAACATCCAACGCGGTTTCAGGCATTTTTTATTAAATAAATTTAAAAAAAAATTTATAAAAATCAAATAAAATTAAACAAACGAAAATTTCCGAAAATCCACGAAAAATATTTATTAACTTTAAATTCGTAAATGAATTTCACAAAAAAAATGCCGATATAAAAATATTAAAAATAATATTAAATTTAAAAAACACACTAAATAAGTCGCGACTATGACGGACAGTAGGGTGATAATATGTAATTTAATAAAAACCAACAACAACACTATATTCATACAAAGCTATGGTTTGTTCAAAAAAAAAACAGCTTGTGAGATGCGTATGGAAAAAAAAAACAATGTATTACTCGCGAATAAAGCACAAAAGAAAACAATAAGTAAAAAAGCACTGTGTGTATGTATGTAAAGTGTTAAAAAATAATCACTTTAACAAACCCGACGCTCACTTTATTTTTACACGGTGTAAAGTTTACTTTAATACCGAAAACAAATTGATTTAAAAAATTTTTATAAGGAAAAAAATTAAATCTGTCCGTCCATGTAAACAAACGCACTGTTGATCAAAATTGTACCAAAAAACGAAAGGAATGACAAAGTGTCAAACAAAGGTACTGTATAAACTAACACTTTCGAAGGGTTGTAAGACGATCGCAATAAATCAAAAAGTATTAACAAATAAATAATTTTTAATATGAATATTAATTTTTTATTTCCGAAATTTATTTTGTTAATAAAAAAAATACGCGATTTTAATTCACTAAAGCTCACACTAAAATTGAACTATACGTACCTTTTTTAATTTGAAGAAATAAATAAATATTGTTAAAGCTGAATTTGCTGCTGCTGTTGTTAAAAAGATGGAGGATGGATGAATTTGCTAAAGTTGGAGTCTGCAAGAAGAAAAACTTTTAAAATCCGATTTACTTTGCAGGAATCCGGTTCGACGAAGGACCAAAATGTTTGCCGTCAAATGCGAAAAAATATAAATAAAAAAACACATAAATTTTTCAATTAATTAAAATTGAGATAAAAGTTCTCAAATATATTTATTTAAATTTTACATTTGGATAAAAATGATATAAAAAAGAAAAAGTCGCAGGTTTCTCGTAGTGATACGATGAAAAGCCGATAAGAGACTAGACTAATTATTATGAGTTAAGGATGTAAGAGGGTGACAAACAATGTTTACAAGTACCGTTAACGCTTCTACTAGTTAGAATCTGTGTAAAAACTCCTAACAAAGATGTTAAAAAGGGGAGTTAAATAGATTTTAACTAGTTATTAACCCAAAAAGGGGTCACCGTTTAAAAATGTTATAAATTGAAGAATATATACGAAATTAAGTATTTGTGTTTAAACACGCATATAATTATATATGTGAGCTTATATATGTGCATTTATTTTCAATTCATCAATGAATTTCTGAATTATTATGTTATTTTCCTCGTTTTATTTCACATATCGGATACGGCCAGAAAGCCCACTAGGCTTTTTCATTTTATTTATCAGAAGCGGTTATAACGCCCACTGGGCTATAAGTCCGCGATGGGGGTCGGTCATAGCGCCCAAAATGAATTTAGATGATTTTGGGTGATAAGGCCGGGGGGGTCGGACATATCCCCCAGAAACATCTTTGGGCGATAAGTCCGTGGGGGGATAAGTCCGGGCACCACATCGAAATATATTGTGATACGTCAACAAATTCAAAAATATGTCCATACATATCCCATCCTTTGAGACGAAAAACTTTCAACTTAATTCATGGCTTGTCTCATCCTGGTAAAAGATCAACATTAAAGGAAATGCGACAAAAGTACATTTGGCCATCAATGAATCGAGACGTAAGCAATTGGGTACGGGAATGTTTAGACTGTCAAAGATCAAAAGTTGGTAAACATACACATTTGGAGCCAAAACAGTTCCAAGAAGTTGACAATCGCTTCGAGCATGTCCATATAGACATTATAGTTCTGCCGGAGTATATGGGTTACAGATACTGTCTAACAATGATAGACCGCTTCTCTCGTTGGCCGAAAATCGTGCCATTGAAAGAGATGTCAGCGGGAACAGTAGCAGAAAAGTTTTACAGTTTTTGGATTTCTCGATTTGGTTCTCCTAAGACCATAACTACCGACCAAGGGTCTCAATTCGAGTCCGCACTTTTTTCATCCCTTACACGTTTAATTGGGGCTCAAAGAATTCGGACAACGCCTTACCATCCAGCATCAAATGGCATGATCGAACGTTGGAACCGAACATTAAAGGCTGCTCTTATGTGCAACCATGAAACAGCAGGGTTGGAAATTTTACCTACAGTATTACTTGGTCTTAGAACGTGTTTTAAAGAGGATATAGGATGTTCTGCGGCTGAAATGTTATATGGAACCACACTTCGTGTTCCAGGGGAATATTTTTCCAATGTTGATGAAATATCAAATCAACCTTTTTTCTTGGACAAATTCCGTGAATACATGCGTCAGATTCGTGCAGCACCGGTTAAGCACCATATTAGCAACAACAGACTTTTCGTTCATACAGATCTTATGACATGGACGCATGTTTTTGTAAGATCAGATCATGTTAAGAAACCATTGGAGGCTCCGTACACAGGACCTTTTGAAGTCTTGGAAAGAATTTCCGATCGTGTGTTTTCAATAAAAATAAAGAACAAACCGCATAATATTTCTCTTGACCGATTGAAACCAGCTTTTATGCCAAAGGATCCGGACACTCCCCCAAGACTTCTAAAAACATACAGCAGAAAGAAAACAGTTTCATTTGCCGAAAGTTAACTTCAACCATCTAGCGTTTTTTTGGGGGAGAAGTAGCAGTGGCAACACAACACCGTTGATACGGAAAAACACAGCACTGCCTTGTAAAATTCGTTTCACAGCAAACCATGTTTTGTGTCACTTTTGAATTCAACGTCTCTCTCATATTTTCATTCTTTTAGTTTGGTTAAGAAAAAAAGGGCTTTGCTAGAACGCTATAGAAATAAAAGAATAACTAATCTACAAAAAAACGTTTGCTTTTATTTTAAACATTATAGGCCATATCCTATAAGTTATTCAACTTTGCGCCATCTAACGGGGGAAAAATTGAATAATTATTGGTTCTCCTATAAACCTGGTTCTCCTATAGACCTCAACCAAACAGCGCCATTTAACGGGGGCGAAAATGAAAAATTCCTGGTTCTCCTATAAACCTGGTTTTCCTATAGATCTCAACCAAACAGCGCCATCTAACGGGGGCGAAAGTGAAAAATTCCTGGTTCTCCTATAAACCTGGTTCTCCTGTAGACCTCAACCAAACATCGGCATCTAACGGGGGCGAAAAAGAAAAATTCCTGGTTCTCTTATATCTTATCTACTAAAAATTTTTTCGGGCAAGCTCCTAGCGGGTCTTGCCCTCAAGTTTGTTAGTCTAGACCTCAACCAAACAGCGCCATCTAACGGGGGCGAAAATGAAAAATTCCTGGTTCTCCTATATCTTACCTACTCAGTGATGGCCTCTGGGAAGCAGGGGTCAGAAGTTTCAAAACCCATCTGAAAAAAGTCACCCATGCTCAACGTTTTACCTTTGAGCAATTCAGTACCATGCTTGTCAGAATTGAAGCATGCCTTAACTCAAGACCGCTTAGCCCGATGAGTGAAAACCCCGCAGAGATTTCTGCATTAACCCTCGGTCATTTTCTTATTGGAGGTCCGCTCTTAGCGCCCCCGGAACCTAATTTCTCTGACCAAAATATAAGCCATGTAAATCGTTGGCAAAAATTAAAAGTCCTCCATCATTACCTCTCTCGTCGATGGAAGGAAGAATATCTTAAAGGGATGCACAAACGTGTGAAATGGAAATACCCCGAACGTGATTATAACGAAGGCGATTTTGTCATTATAAAACAAGAAAATTTACCCCCAAATGAATGGCGGCTTGGCCGCGTTGAAAAGGTCTTTAACGGATCAGATAACAGAGTTAGAGTGGCTGAAGTACGAACTGCAAAGGGCGTCGTCACTAGACCAATAGTTAAATTAGTTCTTCTTCCCGATTCTGAATTTGACTAATTGCTTTCTTTTCTCTTTTATGTTTTTTTCTCCTTTCTTATCATAATTATAAAGGGTCCGCCATCTAACGTTTTTTTTTTCAACTAGTGCTTATTTCGTGAATGGTAATACTTAGCTCATGACTGATTTGAACAACGCTGGGAAATATTGCGACATTACTTTGAAATGTTGCAGAATGTGTGCGAAAATTACGTACGGATTTTGGAAGAAGAGGAGCACCGTCAGCTCCGTATGTTCGTTATCTTGTGAAAAAAGTGAAAGAAACTGGCATCCTCATCGATAAACCAAAGCGTGAAAAGCCAAAAACAGTGCATACACCCGAGAATATTGCTGCTGTGGCAGAAAGTGTGCGTGAAGTGCCATCAACATCAATTCACCGTCGTTCTCAAGAATTAAACATTTCGGAGGCATCATTGAGACGAATTTTGCATAAAGACCTTGGTATGACGCCATACAAAGTCCAATTGGTTCAGGAGTTGAAGCCAACTGACCATCCAATGCGTTTTCGCTTCGCTAAGTGGGCCTGCGATCGACTTACAGAAGATGCCGATTTTGCCAAAAAAAATCATCTTTTCAGATGAAGCTAATTTTGATCTTGGCGGGTATGTAAACAAGCAAAATTGTCGCATTTGGGGTACAAAAAACCCGCACGCACACACTGAAAAGCCGATACACCCAAAACGAGTCACTGTTTGGTGCGGATTTTGGTCCAGAGGCATAATTGGGCCATTTTTCTTCGAAAATGAGCAAGGAGTGGCCGTTACAGTCAATGGCGATCGTTATCGGGCCATGTTGAACGAATTTTTGTTCACAAAAATTGAAGAGGATATTGGCAACATTTGGTGTCAACAGGACGGCGCTACGTGCCGCACAGCCGAAACTACACTCGATGTTTTGCGCCCTGTTTTTGAAGATCGCATTATCAGCCGCAGAGCTGATGTCGTTTGGCCACCTTGGAGCTGCGATTTGACACCCTTGCACTATTATTTGTGGGGTGCCCTCAAAGATAAGTGTTACGCCAACAAGTCAGAGACAATTGACGCTTTAAAGGACAATATTCGTGAAGCCATTGGTGAAATACAGCTGCACACAATCGATAATGTGCTTAAAAATTGGACCGATCGTGTAGGCTACTGCATGGCCAGCCGAGGCAGCCATTTGAATGAAGTTATTTTCCAATATTAACCAGAAGGATTGTGATTTCAAATAAAAAAAGAAATTTGAGATAATATTCAGTAGTTTTTTTTATAGCATTTTCAAAAAAAAAAAAGTTATTGGCGGACCTTTAGTTAACATATCAAATGCCTCGCCAACCCCGTGGAAGTTGTTCACATCTTGAGGAAAGATCCAGAAATAGTCGCGCCATCATACGATATGTTCGTAACAAACCCTACTGTCGTTTATGTTAAAAGGATCACCCCCTGAAAAAATGTATAAAATTTAAGAAAATTAATGTTGTGGAACGTTTTAGAATAGTAACACGTTACCGCTAATGTGAAAACTGACTTGCACATTCACAGCCCATTCGTCCATGTCAAAACACAGATCGTTTACGCACTTGTGGTGGAAAACATCAATCGCTTTTGCACCGCCATACTCGATTAAATGTGTCTTCAATTCCAGCAACCGTCTCTTCTCTTCGTATAACATCTGCCCCAATTCGTGTTATCTTGTTGCCAACGATCATAGTGAAAATTCATTTTGGAGAAGGGTGGGGTAATGCAAGAGGCATTCTTAACACCTGCCCTGCATTTAGTTATGTAGCTGATTTTCTGATTACACGATACAACATTCCAACTGAAACGATTGATGAACAGCAGTAGTGTAGATATCAGTCAGTGGATATCAACATTATCCTGGGAGCTGATGTTTACCCACGCCTAATTAAATCTGGTATTTAAGCAGACGAGGTGGGTTTCCCCATGGCCCAATATACGTTATTGGGTTGGATTTTACTTGGCAGTTTTGGTTTTTAAACTTTATTACTATCATAATAATCATTACTCTAATATTATTGTATGAAATATTAATTATCCTGATCTCGTTGTATGAATTCTTATTAATTTAACTGAAATGAATCTTATAATTATATCCCTATTATTATATATTTTTGTTTTGAAAACACGCAACTATTCCCAGTTCCCTTGAGTCATTGCAATACTGCAAGGGGGTCGGAATGTTCAGGCGAGGAATGAATTTATTTTCGAATTTAAAATGTGTTATACTAATCTGCAAGAGTGTAATGAAAAGGTGACTGTTTGACACTCACTCTCTAACATTTAATGTGACAATCAAGAAGAATAACCTACAAAAAATCATGTGAGTCCGATCACAGGGAAGATGTGTAAACATCTAGTAATTAAAAATTTTTTAAAATCAAACAGAAAGCGTCACCTAAGTATCACTTATAGCAAAAACTGTTTCAACTAATTCAACAACCCTTTGCTGTAAAACATTAAAAATATCCCAATATAAACGTATATAGGTGATACATAAATGACGCTTTTAAAAAAGTGGCATAAAAAAACAATGTTATATCATAATTTTTTCACCAATACAATCATAAGTCACACAGCGTTATCTGCTTCAGCTCACACCGATATGAGTTACGCTGTTTTTGTGATTGTATTGTGAAATAGAAATCTACCTCCCTGCGCGTATAGATGTTTACACATCAAAAATAATTTCGATTGAAAAATTTCGATAATGAATGCGACGATTCGACCCCAGATATTTGTAAAGTGTGACATTGGTTTAAAATCACGTGATTTTACTAAAAACCTTTTAAACTCTACTACCGGTTACATGTGTTTATTATTTTATTTATTTATTAAAAATAATATTAAATGCAGTGATAATTGTTAAATATATATAATAAGTTGTAGTGTTACGAATAACTTTAAATGATTGAGAAAATTAATTATAAATTTTTATAAAAATAAATGTTTAATAAAATAGCAACATTCTATATGGAATACCGAAATTAGGCCCGTTTTAGAAAAAAACGTTTTTATAACGCTATTCGCTCCCTGATTTAATCTCCTTACACTTCATTTTGTCTCCAAACACTTCCAATAAAGTGTGCCTTCATTTTATCTCCAAACACTTACTTTTGCCTAGGCTATTAATATTATAGATTTATTTTGTTATTGTATTATTGAAAAAAAAATTTGTTTTATTATGAAAAATAGTAATAACTACTAAAAATGTTTATTAATGAAAGGTGTCAACATATAATTGTGTCAATATTACTATATTGAAAAAAGAAAAATACAGAAAAAACATTTCCAAATAGAGTAAAGACGCGGTTTTCTTTAGAACTCAAATAAAACTAAACAAAATACCGAAATATTTTGGTGCAATTCTGGAAATCATTGTGGTTTGTGAATAAAAACATCTATTCAAGCAGTAAGCGCTATCTACATGTGTATAGCAAGCAACTGCTATGTTTGTCATACTTGATGGTTGCAGTTGTATGCTATACATTCATGGCTCTTTCTGTTGGTTGATGAATCAGCTAAATAATTGTAGCTTCCATTTCCGTAAATAGTTCCGCTTCCGTAAGGGAAGTTTGTGATTTTTACCCCCCTGATCGCATAGATGTTTACACATCAAAATAATATTATCTGAATCCATATAGTTCAGTTGCTATTGTTAACCCGAGAGAAAAGGTTGGTATACTACCAATAAAATAAAATCTTGTTACCCCAGTCTATTAACCCATTTGTTTTTATTTTCTTATTTTCTTAACTGAGGCCAGGACTCAACAAAAACAAACATATATTTTTCAGAGTTTAAAAAAAAGTTATTTACAAATATATTTTATTTAAAAAATAGTCGAGCCTAAGGTGGCTTGTTTTTTTGTAATTTATTTAATATTTCTGTCCACTACGTAGACCATCATCAGCAATTTCTATGTACAAGAACACAAAATGTCTCTTAAAATATAACACAAATAAGAATGTACTACAAAAAAACTATTGACTTACAGATGAAATATTACGAGGTAAAAAAATTTACGACGAAATACAAATATACATTTAAATAAGTTTTGTCTGCCACCGCTAAACATGTTGGCTCTTCATTTTCATTAGAGCGACTGATGTTTTGCATATTAAATGTCTGTATGCATGTGCTAAGTTTTCGGTGTCTGCTTTGTAATTGATTCGTTTGTTTTTCGGCGTATTGATGATGTGTAGCATCTCTAGTGTCATTCTATTATTGTATGTATTTTCTGCTTGGAGTATACGAACGTTGTCAAAGTCTGGTGAGTGAGAGTTTTCTGCACAGTGGGACGAAAGTGCCGTTTGGTGTGAATTTTGAGTGTTGCTTATTTTTAAATTTGATTTGTGTCCGCTGAGCATTGTTTTTAGAGTGTTTTTTGTAGTTCCGACTTAAATTTTGTCACAGGTATCTTGTGTGTTTCCGTTGCACTTTATGCTGTTAATAAGGTTGTTTTTGTCAAGTTTTTTGATTTTGCTTTTGGTGTTGCTGAATAGTTTCTTCGTAGTATTGTCCATTTTGTAGGCTATTTTTATGTTGTTTTCATCGTAGAAATTTACTTTGTTCATTCTTTCTGCTATTCTTGGTACGTATGTGATGCTTTTAAAAATGTTATGTTGTTCTGGATTCGTATTTCTCGTGCTTTTATCTGTCTTAAATTTATTCAGCAAGAAGTTAATCATACGTTGTGGAAAACTGTTCATGGTGAGTATTTTTCTAATAGTTTTTTTGTTATCTTCGTGAAACATTATTATTTATTTACAAATTTTTATTTAAGTTTTTAAGGATTGTGACGTTTCTGTAACATTGAGTCAAAAGTTAAAAAAAAGTGTTAAATGTTATGAAATAATTTGAAACAATTATTTTGTTTGTTGTAGCATAAAGCGACGCCACATTTTACGCAAATAGTTTGCGATACGCCTTTGCACTGTAGAAATTTACAGCGAACTCTCTTGTCATCCCAAATCGGCTAGTGCCCTATTTGATCCTATCGTACTGCCATTGGCGGAACATGTTGTGCTGGATCCTTATGTCTTTTTGCTTGAAGAACATTTTCAAAAGAGTTCCCCTTCCTTATATTAGGATTTAAACCAAACTTGTATAATGTTTCACCAATGTCAAGTCTAAAATCTGCTGAAGAAATATGTTTGCCACCGATGTTCTAACTCTACGATATAGTAGCCAACAGTTTGCCATAGTTAGGTGCAGTGAATGACAAAACATTCGAACTTGCCATCTTTTGCTCCGTACCTTTATTTGGTATCTCTCCATAATGCTTTATACTCGCCACAACAGAAAGGCGATCAATTTCCACATATTGTTTGTTTGTCTTGTCATATCTTCTAAGTTTGGTTTTGGCAACTCACCAGCAAAAGTAGACAAGAGGATCACAGCTTTGTTGTCTTTCCATATGACATTGGCAATATCAGTTCCATTGTAGTCAGCAACATATTCTTTTTTGGACCTCCTTGTCAGTTGGCATTTCACAATCAGGAATTCAGTTGCGCCGTGCCGTTCCAGGACTAAATATGCCCTACTTAGCTAAATACTCTAGCAACGGCAATTAAGTAAAATAATTATCAAAGTATAATCTACAGTTTTTGTGTCTTTGTATGATTCTTGATATTCTCATTACTCGGTTTGATGATGCCCCTAAATTGGGCTCGTTGTATCTTGTATCTTTTCAAACTATTTCTTGCATAAGTGGAGCATATTTGCTCATCAATACAAAGATATTCCTCTACTGGAATTAAACTAAAGGTTTCATATAAGTTGCCTACTATAGGTCTTATCTTGTAAATCCTATTACATTTGGGGCACTCCTTATTGGTAAATTAGAATTATCATAAAATTGGTCAACTGCCTAATTTGCTCAAATTTTTGTCTCATCATTATTTCTTGTATCATGGGTGTTTCAATTGATGAAGTCCAATGGCTGATTTTACTCGATAGTTTTATCAGCGACATAATGTATATTATTCCAATAAATTGCTGGATATCAATATGTGTTACTTGCAATAGTTGATTCGAATTTCTTGAACCGCGTAGAGATTTGTTTGCTCTGCCATATCAGCTCTTTGGGGAAAAAATTAAAAAAAGTCAATTGGTGACTTTAGGTCTAATAAGTTTGTTGATAGTGAAGTATCTCCTGTAAACTGTTATTGTTGCTGGCTTAGTAAGAAACTCTTTTGTTTACTTCTCAATTGCGGCTTTTATTGCTTTGGCATTGTCAAAGCTAGTTTAGTTACTCCTTTTGTATGGTCTGAATATGAGGGACCTAAAATAGGATCATTGCTTTCAACAAAATCCCCGACGATTTCTTCTTCGTCATCTTGTCATCATCGTCTTCTAGCGCATTTCGCTATCATATTGACAAAGTATGTCATATATTTCACTTTCTCGCAATACTCGAGAAGTCATTCTGGAATAAAAATACCCACACATACGCCTACATATACATTAGTCACCACAAATTATTTTTTTCCGTGTCAACTCAATGTAACAGAAATGTAACAATCACAAATATATTAACTTCGTGTTATAGTTATTTACAACTATGTACTGCAAATAATAGAATGCCGAATATAATCCACTTACCTATAGGTTTTTTAGCACAACAGGAAATCTTATACACTTTTTATATACATAATATTTTAAAATTTTAAACCCGTAAAACGGGGACTTTTCAGTTTCTTCGATTGACAAACTTCAATGCCATGTAATTCAATAACGCCGCACAGTGGACAATTTGACGAGAAGGCAGTCAAAAATCTATAAATTTTGATGGATTGGAATTTTGATATGCGGTTTTTTTTGTTTGGTATGTAAGTTTTGCTATAAAACGTAATTCTCGACCGAAAATAAAAAAAGTTACGGAGGGTTGAAAATACATTTTCATTTGCAGTTGAATTTTAGTACAAAAGTTAAGTGTTAAAAGGTAAAAAATAGTTTTTTTTTTAATATAATGTCTTATTCTTTCAGTTAATTTTACAACTAATACTTTTTAATAATTTTTTAAGTTAATTTTTTCAGAAAATGCCAAACTTTGGCCCCCGTAAACTTTTTAGTCCTAATGTGCACAAGGGCCAAAGGTTTTTTTTTTTTTTTTTAAAGATCCCGAGTTAAAATATAATTTATTAAGCAGCGAACGTAAAAGTTTTACCTTATATTGGTTCAAGATAGAGAAGTTTGAATGAAAAACTCGTATGTTTTTGCTTTAGTTAAATTTTTTTTATTGTCTTTTTAAATATTTCTATATAAATTTTTATGGTAAATTTATGAAATATAACAATTTTTATTGTAAATTTACAAAATATATAAATTTTTAAATCAAGAAAATTTTTTAACTATATAAAAAAAGTGTAACTTATTGTTAGTGTAATGAAAAAGTACTTTAAATCAACCAATTTTAGTAAAAATTTCTCCTAAATAGCCTTGATTTTCATCTTCTAGAAGTTGTTTAGCTTCTTCGTCTAATTTAATAGTGGTAGTTTTCCATTTTTGATGAAAGTTGGACATATATGGATCTGAAGTGCATAACAACATAGTGATAAGGTCTTCATTTGTACAACAACTGAACATTTTCTTGCGCTTCTTCAGATAGATCTCCTATTGGTAGCATATTGTTTTGAATTATTTGTTCCCCATGGTACAAGATTTTATGAACTGTGGATGGCATATATCTCCAAGAGTATTTTTCATTACAAAGTATAGCTGTTTTATTGGCGTACTCTCCAAATTTTTTTGCAATTATTTTTCTGCTGCATGCTAGAACTTGTAATATGATTTTGAATCGTCTTATTAATTCATGATCTACACCTGCGATAGATGCTGCAGTTTCCTGATCGGAAAAAAATCTCCTTGCAGTATTTCCATCATTTGTGTTTCCTTCCCCTTGTTTTTCTTAATTTTCTTTGTTTTTTCTCACTGTTTCGTCTAACGGACCAAATTCCAAATCATAACCCAATTTAAGAATATGCTCCATGAAACGTATTCTAGCTTCCTTAAAACTATCGTCTTCTGGTGGGGGTTGGCTTAATTGACTTGATGTCTTTTGGCATATAATGGAGCTTGACGTTGACTTTGTTCCAGTTAAAGCTTGTGCAACTTTTCCATCAATCATTGTGAGACACATTTTAAAATGTACTTCAATGTCTTGGTCATCAAATTTAAATATTACTGGTTGAAGTTCCTTAATTTGATCTTTTATTTTTTGAACTTCTTCAATTATGACATCTTTGGTTTCCTTTTTGAATGCAAATTTTATTGGTCTGCAATACTTTTTTGAAGAAGGAATTTCATTTTTTCCATATATCAATTTCTGTTACTCTACTAGTTGACGGCTCTAAGACGCTATACCTTTTTGTTAAGCGCAATGGAACGAAAGATACCATAAACAAATTAGCATCTGATGAATTTTCGGCACTAAATTGCTTGTATTGTTTCTGACCAGAGGATCCATCACATCCCCATTTAGAAATTAAAGTAATGCTGCCATTACCAATTTTTTTTAAGTGATCAGTATCAAGCGTATTTAGCAATCGTTCTGCAGTATGTTCAAGGAGATCTTGCAATTTTATTTCTGCTGATGTTGAAGTGACACTAATAGCAGATTGTGAAGGTAAGCATTCCTTTTTTGGCAGAAACTAAATCTCGATACTCTGGAAAAATCCCACAATTCTTTTCATTGGTTCGCTTCCGCAATTCCTTATATTGATTTTTGGTCAATTTCAAATCCAAAAATAGGGCGAACGCTTCTTCCGGCGTAAATTGCTTAACTTCAATTGGTGTAGGAATGCTTTTCAAAATCCTCTTTGTGCGCCTTGGGCTCGCTTCTACTATTTTTTTCAATTATTTCAATTTTATTTTTTTATTTTGGGTTGGTTGAAATTGGTGCAAAAATGAATCCTTAATAATTCTTTGAGAAATTTCTTCATTGATATTCTCCAGCTTGCGCCTTCGAGATCTTTCACTACATCCGTCAGTTGGTTTTGCTGATCGACCTATTTTCCACTTTCATTGGCAGTTGTAGATGCACTCTCAAAAATAAGTTCCTTTATTAACCAATTTTGGTAACGTTTGTAATCTTTGCCTTGCTATGAGAGCATCCAATGTACCGTCTTTTCAAATTCGATGCAAAATTAGTAATTTTTCCTTTGTGCATTTCAATGTTTTCTAGGTTACAATTCTTAAAGAAGTCGTTGCTCACTATGTGCAAAATTACATCGTCTACATCATTTCGTTGAAAATAAATATCTGCCAGATCTCTGTATCAGTACTTAGCCATTGCACAAATTGTAATGAATAATAATTATGGAAACATTATTATAAATACTCTTTCTTGCAATTATATAAAATAAAAATTTTTATCTTTTATTACCACTTTTAGAAGCATAAAAACCCACACCCTGACCCCTTTTAAAAGGTGAAGCATACCTGCTCATATCTTAAAGGGCAATGTCCCAATAGTTTTTTTTACCATATACGAATTTTTATCTTTTATTACCACTTTTAGAAGCATAAAAACCCACACCCTAACCCCTTTTAAAAGGTGAAGCATACCTGCTCATATCTTAAAGGGCTATGTCGCAATAGTTTCTTTTTACCATTTACCTGTTGTTTAAATTGTTTCCCATTTTGTCAGGTATTTAAACTATATAGCTCTAATTCAGACTATTAATGTTTTTGAAAGATACCTATGTAAATGTACCTGTAACAATTAAGCGCATTATATCTCGACCCTTTTTTATAAGTATATAACAACTCCTGACAACTCTACCGACACGCAAAAAAATACACCGCGGTGCACCGGTACGACCAACTTTTGTATTCATAACACTCAGACGGACGGACGGACATCGTTTAATCGACTCAGAAAGTGTTTTTGAGTCGATCCGTATAATAAAAGATAGATAAATGTCCAATATTTTTGGCAGTTACAAACATCACCTCAAACTTAATATATCCTAACCACATAGTGGACAACTTTTGTATTCATAAATTTTGCAGAAAATATCTAACCTTGGGTCAGAAAAATTGTTCTGGTGCACACGGGCGGAAACTGGCGGGTATAGAATGGGTTATAGGAGTATAGGGGAGGGTTCGGACTATAGAAGAGTGCAAGATTTTTTCTGACTGCTTTTGACTGGCAGGAGTTATGCTCTATTAAAAAGGAGATTTTCGGAAAATTTGCACCTTTTTTAAAAATTTTTGTTTTAAAATTTCAGAATGACTCAGTAATTTTACATTTTTAACATTAATAATATTGAAGCCACGAAATTATGCAAAATTTATTTCACTTCAAAATCTTTTAAATCAAGAAAGTTACAGTCATTCAAAAGTAAAAATTTACAAAGAAATTTTTAATTTTAGCAAAATACTGAAAAAGCCCATTTTCGAAGACCCTGTTCGCTGTGATATAGTTGAGATAGGGTCACAATTTTTTGGCTCCCGAGGTTTACTAGTATTTACTTTCAAATGAATAACATAACTTTAAAATCGGTAACAAAAAAAAAAAAAAGATTTTTGGCCGCCTTCTCAAAATATGGTCCACTGTGCGCCGTCACCTAAAGAGCTAATTGTCTACGATGTTCATAAAAAGTGTGTTGCCATAATGCTACAAAGGCTTACATCGCAAAAGCATAGTTTGTTTTTACAACGTAGCACATTTTTATTGGTTTGTATCAGTTATAAAGGGTTAAAAATTAAAAATTTCAGTTTCATTCCTTATTTGTTTATTTGTATTATATAAAAATATATTAAAACTTCCTTTTTTAATATTTTTTTTTAAGCCAAGAATCAATTTTTATAAATTATCTTATGGCATCTAAGACTTGAAAACAGTCTTATAGGGATCAAACTTTGGGTATTATGACGCCGCACTGTGGACCTTATTTTGAGAAGGCGGCCAAAAATCTTTTTTTCATGGTTACCGATGTTCATTTGAAAGTAAATACCAGTGAACCTCAGGAGCCAAAAAACTGCGGCTCTATTTGAACTATATCATAGCGAACAGGGTCTTCGAAAATGGACTTTCTCGGTATTTTGCTAAAATTAAAAATTTCTTTGTAAAATTTAGTTTTTAAAATCAAAATCCCTTTCTGAGTCGATTTAACGATGTCCGTCCGTCTGTGCGTTATGAATACAAAAGTTGGTCGTACCAGTGTTTTCTGCGAGAGTTTATTTGTTTTTTATACTGACAGAAAAAGGAAATGGTAGAGTTAACACGGGTTGTTATATATTTATAAGAAAGGGTTGAGACATAATGCGCTTAAGTTAAATTATATTAATGGGTAAAATCTTTTTTATTTTAACAGGTATATTTTCGTAATTATTTTTCAAAAACATTAATAGTTGAGTTATATTGTTTAAATACCTGACAAAATGGGGAAAAAATTAAATAAAAGGTAAATGGTAAAAAACTATTGCTACATACCCTTTTAAGATATCAGCAGGTATACTTCACCTTTTAAAAGGGGTTAGGCACTGGGTTTTTTATGGTTCAAAAAGTGGTAATAAAACATAAAAAATTGTATTAAACATAATTGCACGAAAGAGTATTTATAATAATGTTTCCACAATTATTATTCATTATAGTTTGAACAATGGTTAAGTACTGTTATAGAGATCTCGCTGATATTTATTTTCAAGAAAAAGTTGTGGACGATATAATTTTTAAGAATTGTAACCTGCAAGAAATTGAAATACACAAGAAAAAATTGCAACTTTTGCATCATATTTGAAAAAAAACGGTACATTGAATGCTCTCAAAGCAAGGCAAAGATGTACAAACGCCACCAAGACTGGTTATTAAAGGAACTTATTTTTGAGAGTTCGTCTACAATTGCCAACGAAAGTGGAAAAAAGAGTCGACCAGCATAATCAATTGACGGATGTAGTGAAAGATCTCGAAGGCGCAAGCTGGGGAATATCAATGAAGAAATTTCTCAAAGAATTATTAAAGATTCATTTTTGCACCAAATTCAACCAACACAAAATAAGAAAAATAAAATTGAAATAATTGAAAATCAACGAGTAGAGCAACAGAAATTGATGTATGGAAAAATGAAATTCCTTCTTCAACAGACCAATAATTGCAGACCAATAAAATTTGCATTCAAAAAGGAAACCAAAGATGTCATAACTGAAGAAGTTCAAAAAATAAAAGATCAAATTAAAGAACTTCAACCAGTAATATTTAAATTTGATAACCAAGACATTGGAGTAAATTTTAAAATGTGTCTCACAATGATTTATGGAAAAGTTGCACAAGCTTTAACCGAAACAAAGTCATCATCAAGCTGCATTATATGCCAAAAGACATCAAGTCAATTAAGCCAACCCCCACCACAAGACGACAGTTTTAAGGAAGCCTACGAATTTGGAATGTGCCCTCTTCATGTTAGAATACGTTTTGTGGATCGTATTCTCAAATTGGGTTATGATTTGGAATTTGGTCCTTTAGGCGAAACAGTAAGAAAAAACAAAGAAAATTAAGAAAAAAGAAAGCAAAAAACAAATTCAAGAAAAATATCTACAGCAAAGCCTCATAATCGACCAACCAAAACAAGGAGAAGGAAACTTAAATGATGGAAATACTGCAAGGAGATTTTTCCGATCCAGAAATTGCAGCATCTATTACAGGTGTAGATCATGAATTAATAAGACGATTCAAAATTACAAGTTCCAGCATGCAGCAGAAAGATAAATGCAAAAAATTTTAGAGAGTACGCCAATTAAACAGCTATACTTTATAACGAAAAATACTCTTGGAGATATATGCCATCCACAGTTCATAAAATTTTGTACCATGGGGAACAAATAATTCAAAACAATATGCTACCAATAGGAGATAAATCTGAAGAAGCACAAGAAAAAAGGAACAAAGACAACAGATTCTTTCGCGAGCACAACACAAGAAAAATGTCCAGATGTTGCACTAATGAAGAATTTATTTCTATTTTGTTGTGCACTTCTAACATTCAACAAAAATGGAAAAGTACCTCTGTTGAAGTAAACGAAGAAGCTAAACAACTTGTAGAAGATTAAAATCAAGGCTATTTAGAAGAAATATTTACTGAAATTGTTTGATTTAAAGTAGCTTTTCAGTAAACTATAAATAAGTTATACTCTTTTTTATATAGTAAAAAATTTTTTTTGATTTAAAAATTTATGTATGTTACAAATTTACAATAAAAATTGATATAGAAATATTTAAAAAGACAAAAAATTTTGTAACTAAAGTAAAAACATACGACTTTTTCATTGAAACTTCTCTATCTTTAACCAGTATCAGGTAACGTTTACGTTCGCTGCTTAATAAATTATATTTTAACTCGGGCTCTTTCAAAAAAGCCAACCTTTGGCCCTTGTGAACATTATGACTTAAAAGTTTACGGGGCCAAAGTTTCGCATTTTGTGACAAAATTTAACTTAAAACTTTTAAAAAGTGTTAGTTGTAAAATTAACTGAAAAATAAGACAAAAAAAAACTTATTTAACCTTTTGTACTAAAATTCAACTGAAAATTAAAATGTATTTTAAACCCTCCATAACTTTGTTATTATCGGTCGATATGACTACGTTTTATATCAAAAATTAAAGGCTAAATTCCCACCTACCAAACAAAAAAACCGCGTATCAAAATTCCAATCCAATCAAAAGTTATGGATTTTTAATCGCCATCCCGTGAAATTGTCCACTATGCGCCGCAGAGTGGCTGAAAATTGTTTTTCGTTAGCCAAAATTCTGTAACTTTTGAACCGATCAAAATATGTTAGTAATTCTTTTTCCAGTGTTTTAATTTCATTAAAATTGATTGAGTACTTTTTAAGAAATTCTAGCTCAAAGTTGAACTTATCTTTTTTTTAACTTTTAGCGTGAAATTTAATTTAAAAAAAATGTTTAATTAAAAAATATGTAAAATAAACTGGAAATTTTGCTATTACTACTGAAAAATTAAAAATTTTTTGCTGTCAAATTTGCAAATTTGTTTACACTCTAAGAATATTTCCACTTAAAAAAACGTTAGTAATATTATCTTATAGTCTTGCTATTACTACAGAAAGATATATAATTTTTTGCTGTCAAATTTGTTAATATTTGCAAAATAAATCAGCTGAACATTAGCGCAATGATTCTGATTTTGACACGAAAATAAGGGTTTTTATTTTTTGAATCTTTCTTATTTATTAAAACATTTCATACACATGTGGGTAAACAACCTTAAAAAAAAACTGCAATAGATTTTAATAGCATATGTAACAATGGAAGGTTCCATTTATTATTGTTTTTTACTAATACTATGTTTTTCATATTTAAATAACAATGAAAGGCAAACATAATTATTATTCATTTGATTTAAATATTGATTGCAAATATTCCATATTTTGTTCGGTGTTATTTCTGTTCTTTAGTAGTTTTTTGACTTCTTCATCTAAATCCCGGTGTTCCACTTTCCATTGATTTCGAATACTATAGATGAACGGATCTGACGTTGCCAATAATATATTATATAGGTCTTCATTTGTGGAATTTCTATAAAATCTGTAATCATTATTCCTTTTTTCTGAGGCTCCTCTGATAGATCTCCAAGTGGCACCAAATGATATTTAAAGACATCTTCCACATGATAAAGAATTTTGTGAACTTTTGCAGACATATTTCTCCATGAGTACTTGGTGTATATATCTTTGCAGTTTCCTTGGCGTAATCTCCAAATTTTTTGGAGCCAATTTCTTCATTGCATGCAAGTACTTCTAGGATAATTTTAAATGCTGTTCCTAGATTTTTAAAGAATCTTCTTGCGGTACTGCCATCATTTGTATTGCCTGACCCTTGTTTTGGCTGATCTACATTCAATCAAAATTTGCGATATTCATCTTGAACATGTTTCTCTTTGCACTTCTTAACTCCTTGTTGATTTTGTTGTTTCTTATTGATCCTGAAGAACCAAAATTCAAATCATAACTTATTTTTAGTATGTGTTCCATAAGTCGTATTCTTGTAGTGGTGAGAATCCAAATTCATATACATCAGTATTGGCTTGATGTTGCTTGGCATATGATGCAGCTGGATGCAACCTTCGTGTTCCTCAAAGCCCGGCCCACTTTTCCATCTTTCGTTGTCAGCATTAATTGGTAGCGAACTTCAATTTGCTGCCCATCTAACTGTAATTTTAATAACTGTAGTGTTGCAATTTGGGCCTTGATATCAGAAAATTTTTTGTTGAATTCAAATTTGATTGGCCTGCAGTATTTCGTAGAAGATGGTCTCTCAATTTTCCAAATATCTTTTGCTTGCGTTGTACTAGTCGCAGGCTCTGAATCTTCCAAAATTTTTTTCAATCGCAATGGTACAAATGATACCATGAACAAATCTGAGTCCGAAATATTTTCACATACTACTTGTTTGTATTGTTTTTTTTTTTAATTAACCAACACTCAGGGGATGCCCCCTACAAATGCAGTGCATTGTGTTGATTTCAGGAAAATAGGTTGAAGGCAATAGGAAGGAGGAGAGAGGGAGTAGTGTTTGTGGATATTTAACTTAAATTTTATTAGATTATAACTGTCAGGAAAGACCTCTGCGGGGAGTTTATACCACATACGGCTAGTTCGCGTGATAAACGAATTCTCTCTGTAATGCGTTGTGCGGTCAACTGGACAATAGACTACAAACGGATGTGATCTACTAGAGAAGCGGATAGAGCGAACCGAAACTCGGGCACTTAAAATAAGTTCGCTAATGTCAGAATATTTTCCATGCTACATAACCCACATTCCAACGATGTTCCAATGAATCAATAGAGTTGGATACCCTACTATCATTGATGAGCTTCAACCCCCTCCTTTGCACCCGGTTCAGTAGCTCCAAAATAGACTTTGAAGCTCCTGTCCATATATGGGAGTTGTATTCCCTTTTCGGTGAGATGTAAGTGGTATAGATTTTAAGGAGATCAGAGGGAGTGAAGTAATTTTTACACCGATTTAGAAAACCAACGAACATCACATTGAACTCTCATGCCTAGAACATCAAGAGTATCAGATTCCTCAATACCTATACCACCCATATATACAGATGACATTGTTGATTCCATATCCTATGGGTCAACATATAACATGGAGTCTTCAGCGCATAAAATCAACCTTATTCTGTTTACCCCACTCGGAGATTGTTAGAAGGTCTTGATTGAGTGTGTCATTCATTGTCAGCCATTTGCCCCCAACCTCCAAGAGGCTTGGCCTAAAATTAAAGGAAAATGAATGACAAATGCTGCTGTCATCTGCGAAAAAGTATATAGAATTAAAAGTTTGACCAAGACGGTCGTTCAGAAAATAAGCAAATGAGAAGGAGAAAGAACGGAACCGTAAGGTATCCCTGAATTAAGCTGAAACTCATAAGATGAGACCCCGTCAATAACAACACGTATTGTTCGGTCTCTGAGAAAACTCGATATAAATCGAGAGAAGTCGTTACCGACCCCAAATGCAATAAGCTTTGATATCAATGCACCGTGCCACACACGATCGAATACCTTGGAAATATCCAGGGCATCTACTTTACTTTCGCCAAAATTCCGAATGGATCGACTCCAGCGCTCAGAAAGTAGAGCTAACAGGCCTCCGGTGGAACTATTTCTACGGAAGCCATACTGTCGATCATTAAGAAGTGCGTTGGCCTCTAGGTAGTTCACAAGATGGAAATTGATCATGCTCTCCATCACCTTTGAGAGCGCGGAGCAGATTGAAATCGGACGGTAATTTTCAGGGTTATTAGCCGCACCTTTTTTAGGGATTGGTGGCATATTAGCAACTTTCCAGCAAGAGGGACTTTCCCCCCCGCACGGTAAAAAAGGTTGAAAAGGTCAGCCAATGGACTGGCTAGCGTCGAAGATCACTGTTTCAGCACCAGTGCTAGTATACCATCCGGTCCCGAAGACTTATTAATGTTGAGATCTGAAAGAAGCTTTTTAACTGCATGTGCCCCAAAAAATATTTTAGGCATAGTACAAGATACACTTTCAAGTTCGGCAAGGACCATATATACGAGAGGATGTGCAAAACGCAATTGGATCCACTTATCAAGAAGGAATATGGCTATAAACAAAAGTTGATGGATCCGTCAACAAATTAAATGTTTATAAACCGAGATCCAGTGCAGAGTGTTTCTATTAACTTTTCTCTCCCCTGTGTTACGAGAGGAAAAAAATTTTACGATAAAAATAAAATTAGAAAAATACGATTTTATATAACATTGTATTATTTTGTAATAATTTTGTTAATTATAGAAATATTTTCAATATATAAATGTGTAAAAAAACAAAATAAAATAAATTTGATCCACCAGTGGGAATTGATAATCATTTGGTAAATCAAACAAATAAAATGGTAATAGCACATAAATAAATTTGAATATTTTTTTTTGAGTACAAATGAATTGGAAACCCTACCATATTATACTGGGTATGCAATTTTTAAGAAATTTGTGAAAGAAATTAAATGCGAAAAATGCATAGAAATGGCTAAAGGACAAGCATCAGCAGCGCCATTACTTTTACGACATAATTGTTACACCATCAGAATTTTATGATGATTTTCCAAAAATATATTTAAAATTTATACCCAGTTATGTCCAAAATATCACAGAATAAACTTAAAGCGGAGTATAATTCGTATAATAGAAAATAATATACCTACACCAGACAATTGAAATGATCCCTGCTGACCACATCGGAGAGAGCTTTTAGATTTCTATATAACAGTTTTATTATATGAATATTTATTAGTGAATACCCTAATTGCAGATAAGAGGCAGGCAAAATAAGAATTTAAGGAAAATAAGAAAATAAGGAAATTAACAACTTAGAGTAATTGAAATTTTATAATGATCTTTCCAAAAATATATTTAAAACTTATACCCAGTTATTTCCAAAATATTACCACAAAAAAAATATTTTTTTATTGTTTTTATTTCTTTATATTAAATATATTTGATGATGATTATGAATTAATGGATAAAAAAGAAATTAATTTTTTAAATAGAAATTAAAATAATTGTCTACTTTTATTTAAAAAAGATATTTTATGGGTTAAAAGTATTATTTAATGTAATTTTTTTCATTTATTTATCATTTTTAACGTGTTTAGTAATTCAAATCTTTTTACAAATACCAAAAACCAAGCAAAGATCCATTGAAATCATCCATTCTAACACACTGCATCAGAACATTAGATCACCCTGCCCCGGTAGATCTAATTGAATATCTAGCAAGATCCTACTGCTCCACAACATTAGATCCCACTGCACCAGTAAATCAAACTGAATATCTAGCCAGACCCCACTGCACCACAACAGTAGATCCTATTGCTCCGGTAAATCTAATTGAACAATAGGAAATATATTTCTGAAAATTCTGTGAAATCATTAATATTATGATGATTTACAAATTTTGCAAAACTTTTATTTTAATTTTTTTTTCAAAAACATTAGTTTATTTCATCTGTAGTCCTACAAAATTTTATTTTCAATATTTTTTTAACGTTCCATATATTAGTTAATATAATTTATAAATTTTTTTTAGAATTTAAATAAATTTCAATTACCGTAACATTTTTGTCGTAAATTGAGAACAAAAACCATTGTAAATATATAAAGGAGAGAGCTTTGGTCCCAAAAACGTTGATCTCGGATCCGATTTTCAGCACCATATTCATAGCCATCTTTTCCCTCTTGCATTTTCAGTTTCATGGATCCAATTTCAGTTTGCCGGCCGATGAAAGCAAATGTGGGCATATACAGAGAAAAAATTCCATCTGAGTCCACGTATGTTGCAAAAGCCGGTAGGAAAAGTACCTGACATCAAATAAAATAAAAACTAAGTCAATTTTCCTTACGATAGTATAAGAGCAAGTACCTGCTTTATTGCTGAAACGATTAATTGTGATCAGTACTATGCCTTCATCACTAATTAACCCAACAATAAAACAGATACCAGCTGCTTGAACTACGTAGAAAAGGGAAAAAACAATAAGAGGAGTGTTAAATAACAACAAGCAAAATCCATTTGCTTGGTCATATTGCAGAGAGAAAAAAGAGTCTTTAAAAAAAAACTGCACGTTGTTGAAGTGCTCATCTGATGAGAGTAATAATATTTTGCTTTTTTCCTGCGTGAGTTGGTTTGTTATTGTTGGTTGTTTTTGTTTTGTTTTTGAGTATATTGTGTGGCTGTTTTTTATGGTTTGATTGAATGTTGAAATTTTAAGTTTTTTGCACTGTGTTAGATTGTTATTGTTGGATGTTTTAAAATTTTGATTATGGTTTGTTTTGTTTGGTTTATGTATTATTTATATATTGAAGTGTTCCTTTTTTTAGATTCGTTTTTATTATTTTGTTTTATTTAAATTCATTTTATTTTTGATTTATTTTTTTTTATTGTTAAAATAAAGAAATATTAATAAAAGGCTACATTTGTTTCGCGACACAATAATAGAGAAAGGCACAAAAATTTGTTAATATTTATTTATTTTTGAGAATAGTTTAACACGAAACAAGTAACATAAAACGTGTATACAGCACGGCGTGAGTTGTGTTATTAAAAACCGAAGAACCATTACATTCCCATTTGCGAAAAAGAACTAGCTTTGTGTTTCCATATTTCTTTAACTAATTTCCTTTTATTTATTGTAGCAAGCGTACGGTTGTGTGATCAAGTAGAGATTGTAGTTGTATCTCTGCCGAAATTGGTTTGATTGCTATAGTGTCCATTGATGGCAAACATTCCATTTTAGCAGCTGTTATGTGATGAAACGCTGGATACATATTTGAGCCTTTTTCAATCGCACGCAATCTGAGCTGTTTTGTTAAATTCAAATCCAGAAATAATGCTAATGCCTCCTCATTTGTGAACTGCTGTGCATCGCTTGGAGTTGGTATACTTTTAAGAATCAGTTTTGTTTTTACTGGATTAGCTTTAAATACTTTTGCAATGATATCCACTTTTGTCAATTGTTTTTGTGATCGTAATTGATGTAGGTAAGATTCTTTTATATTTATACATCCAATTTCATCGTTAAGATCTTTAAGTTTCCGCCTCTTAGATCTATCGCTGCAGTTGTCCAATGATTTGCGTGGTCTTCCAGCCTTATCTTGCTTTGCTGTTTCTGAAGCGACAGTAAGTTGGCCTTTTAACCAGTTTGACATTCTTACTTACCAATATACCAAAAGGGTGGTGTATTTTGTAAGCAGATATCATTACTGGTAATAGAACAAATAATAACTGTTATAAGCTATAAAATACATAAAGCACAAAAGTAGTAGTAGTACTAGTATTTAGTAGTATTTATTTTATTTTAGCAATATATATAAAATAATTACAAAATAAAATAAAAGTTAAAAATAAAATAAAAGGTAAAAATAACCATATGCGACTCTGACTATCGTCGTCAGCCGCTTATAATATAAAAATTTAATTTCCTAATCGAGACAAATGTTTTTATGTATTAAACTCTGTTATCAAAAAGTTTCTGTAATTTATACATGTGTTTATATAATTTGCTAAGAGATTCCAATTTGTATTTACACCATATAATATATTTAAGATTTCGTCTTCTGTAAGGTAAGTTTTACTGAAGTACATAATTCTGAATTCTTTTAGCGTTTTACAACGACCAAGAAAATGTTCTATATTTTCAATTTCCCTTGAATTACATAAAGAGCATAATTTAGACAAATTCGTTTCAAAGCGGTTACCATTTAATTTTATCAAATCACTTCGTGCTTTAAAAATCCAAGTTATATTTTCTAGTTTAATTTCATTAGATATGTATATATTCCCTTCAATTGCATTTAGTTTTGAATATATCCTGGTTGTTAGAGCCTTTTTGTTGCAAATTTGCTCTTGATATTTTGACTTCACAAATAAGCACAAAAGTATGCGTAGGGTTAAAGAGGACACTTTCACCATTCTCTGGGTGGGATAAGTATCTTGTTCCTTTTTGTTCCCTAGAAGTTCTATTCCACTAAAGTTGGAATTTGACACAAATATAGTAGTTTAATAAATAAAGGGTGTCCCAACAAGAACGCAATTTTTAAATCTGGCAACATTCGAAGTGTCATTGTTTGACATTTGAACAATTGCTATTGTTTGAATGAACAACGCATTCTCATTGTGAAATAGTTTTACCAAAATGGTGAAAGTTTTGCGGCTACAGTTCGCAAATTGCGATCAATTTGGGGTCGCAATAATGCTCCAAAAGAGTCAACTGTAAAATGATTAATGGATAAATTTGCCGAAACTGGGTCTGTTAGTGATGTAAAGACAACAACGCGCCATCGACCAGGTCGATCGACCGAAAATGTCGCAGCTGTACGTGATGATGTCGCTCAAACTCCATCCACCTGAATTCGACACCGAGCTCAGCAAATTGGTGTCTCCAAATCCACTATGCAGCGAATTTTTACGAAAGATTTGCATCTTCATGAATACAAAGTTCAATTGACTCAGGAACTGAAGCCAGCTGACCATGGACAGCGAAGGGAGTTCGTTAATTGGGTATTGGAGAGATAACATGAAAATGCTGATTTTGCCGCTAAAATCATCTTCAGTGACGAGGCCCATTTCCATCTTGATGGCTTCGTCAACAGCCAGAATTGTCGCATTTGGGGTGAGGAAAATCCTCGAGTGATTCACGAGAAGCAAATGCATCCTCAACGTGTCACTGTGTGGTGTGGTTTTTGGGCTGGAGGAATCATTGGACCTTTTTTTATGAAAATGAGGCAGGTCAAGCGCAAACAATCAATGGTGTTCGGTATCGTGAAACGATAACCAGTTTTTTCTTGCCTCGAATTGAAGAAATGAATGTGGAGGACATGTGGTTCCAACAAGACGGCGCCACATGTCATACAGCCAGAGAAACAATTCAATTGCTGCATCAGTCATTTCCCGGTCGTGTTATTTCGCGTTTTGGAGATCAGACTTGGCCGCCTAGATCGTGCGATTTAACACCATTAGTTTTCTTTCTTTTTGAAGTCGATGGTTTACGCGAATAACTCGGCGACGACTCAAGCCTTAAAAGAGGAAATTGGACGCTGCATTAATGAAATACCGCAGCATTTATGCAAAACGGTCATTGAAAATTTCATTAAAAGATTGCGTGCATGCCAGCAAAGCCGCGGCGGCCATCTGCACGATATATTGTCCCATACATAACCTCATTCTGTCTACTTTACGATATAATAAAGTTTCACGTTTTTTTTTAAATATCTGTGTTTTATTTAAAATTTAAAAATTGCGTTCTTGTTGGGACACCCTTTATTTCAGAACACCCCTTATATTAAATGGTAGGTGTTCAATCTCACAAATTATTTCTTTTGGATATACATTTGTGTGTACACATTTTGTTCTCATAAATTATTACTTTTGGATATACATGTACACATTCGTACATAAAATGCAAAACGACAGCATTTAATTGCTGCAGTTAAATTCTTTGTATAAGCATATACATACATTCCGGAACTTATGCAAATAATTTGTTTACGATTCAAAATAATGTGTGTAACCCTAGAAGGGTACGCTTAAATTGTAGGCGGTTATAGGTACCGATGAGTAAATTTTACTCACTTCAGAATTTTTACGTTATTATCTGATTTATTTTGTAAAGTTGTAGTTTTAAATGAAAAAAATTGAATGCCTGCATATAATATAAGTCTAATTTTTTATTAAAATATGTAAAATAAGCTAAAATAATACTTTATTATCGATTTTTGACGATTACGAATACATAAAAATTGTTTTTCAAGCACAGTCAGGGCACTTTTTTTGTGCATGTTCACCGCAAATAGCTAATCCACAATTGCAATAAGTGGTGGTGTATCTACGTTTGGTATAACTACAAAAATTACAGTACTTTCTTGGCTCCTTTTGGTCCTCTCTGGCACTATGGGCCTCTTGGCTTGCGCCTACAATATTTTGAATGGATTTTTTCAACGCCAGGCTCATGTTTGTATTAGTTGCTAATCTTTTCCTTTGAAATCCTTCCGTTAAATCCTTGTGTAGAGATAACATAAAATTAAGTCGGGTTCTGGCTTTTGCCCACGGCTACACATGTTGTGCTCGTAAACGATGCAGCTATTGCAGTTATGTTCATCATATTTTGGAAAAATGCTAGAGGCCACCTTCTGGTTTTCCTGCCATGGTTAATGTTTTGACACATCTGATCGAAACTGTCAACTCCTCCTTTTGTTGAGTTGTACACATGCACTATTTCTGGTTTTCCAGTGGTCTTATGAATACTACCCGTACTGTGCATACTAGACGCCAATAATACAAGTTTTTTATTATTGGGCTTGTATGATACAACTGTCAAATTCTCATGAAATATAAACAATGAAGTGGATGCGTCTCGTTTTTGAAACTTTATATCTGTACTTTCAATAAGCAATTGTGGTTTATTTTTTTTATTGTGCCAACAGTTGTTATTTTGTATTCATGACGGAGACGTTGAATGAGTGGTACACTCGTAAACCAATTGCCTATCGTGACATTTCGATTGGTGCCCTTTACATTTTTCAGCAGTTCAACAACATAATATTCACCAGCAGCCATTGCAAGAGGTACCTTCCTTTTCCAAGGTAAACAATGGCATCTAACATATACTTTGTTCGCTATCACAAGACATGACAATTTTGATCCAATACTTGTTGGGTTTAGAGGGAATATACATCATAAATGGACATTTGCCTCTAAATCCAACTAGTTGCTCATCAATGGTTATATAGCTTCCAGGTTTATAGTTCGCTCCCCAATTGTTTAGAAGTTTGTCCCAGATAGAAGAAACTGGAGCTAGTTTGGTCATTTCTCCTCTAGCAGTTCTTGTTTCTTTGTCATCGAATCTTAGACAATTTAGGATAAATTTGAACCTTCTCTCCGGCATGGTTGCCTTGTACCTTTCCCCACAGTAGGTAGTGTCAAACATCATATGTGTTGCCAAGTGATTATTTTTGAGAGCAGCGGACAAGACTAACAAACCTTCAAGTTCGTCCATTTCCAACTTTGACAAAACCGCGTGAGATTTATCGTTATAGTTCTCCCTTTGAATGTTTATTACTTTATTTGTATAAACCAAAATCTCTTCCAATATGTCTGCGGTAAAAAACAGTTTGAAGCAGCTTGCAGGAACAACGAATTTTTTGCATTTGCTGTTGGGCCAGGGCGAATGTGAAAAATATTTTTTGAGGGAATTTTTTGACATAGCGCAGCATCAGGTTCCTTACTCCAAATAAAATGTCCATCTTTTGCGATCAGATTGTTGGTACTAGGTGTAATAATTGTAATTACCTCTTCTGTTTCACGAATTTCTGGAGCAGCTGATCTTTCATTTCTTCTCCCCTCACTAAATTTCTATTTTTTACGTTTGCTGCTTCCAGGTGTTTCCCCCCTTTCTTCCTTTTCAGCTTCTTCTGCATTTATGATTCCGTGTATCAAATTTTCTTCGACATAATTTAATTCTTCCGTTTCTGGTTGATATTCCGGATCTGCAACACTGTCCAACTCTAAATTGTCTTCTTCCTCAGATTCTAGTTCAAGTATTGCATTCAAAATATTTTGTTCTGATAGCCCGCGACCTGCCATTTGTATGCTTTATAGTTTTCTTTACGGTAACATAATACAAAACAAAAACATAATTGTGATAATTCAGCACAAAATATATTTTTTAGACACGTAGTAAGTTACTGATAAGTAAATATGACTCACCCAAATTAGTACGTATAGGGTACTGATAAGTAAATTTTACTTACTAACTTTTTTTAAATTGTCCACATGCGCGATAAATCAAACAACACCTTCAATGCTTGCGGCAGCCGTCTAATGACAGAGTGGGCCAAGCACTGCTAGTGGCTAGTGGCTTTCAGTGTGGCCAACCTGCTGATTTACAAACAAATCTATTCCTTATGTGAGTAAATTTTACTCACAGTACCCTTCTAGGTTAAGTCATTGCCCATTGTTGAAATAAACAAATAATGTAAACAATATGAATCAGCAATAATTTAGTATTTAAGAACCAATTAAATCAGTAATAAAAAGAGAAATATTATAACCATTGTCGTGTTAATTTCTTCATTTCACCATCTAACCAAGTTTCAAGTGCTTGCGTTAACTTTCACATTATCTTGGTGCATCACCTTGATAATTATCAATAACAAATAAACAATTTTGCATTATCCTGGTATATTACCTGGATAATAAACAATAACATATAACAAGTTGATCAGGCAAAACAGCCTGTCATTAACATTTTTGGTGACCCCGACGTGATAGACGTTTTTGAGTTTCCCCCACCAGTGGTAAGGAACTCTTAATACTCTAAATCACCATTGCACATGCAGTCTATTCATCAGGCACTATACTAACATTGCTGTCCTAAGATTCTGCAACTTGTCGCAAAATTGGCACTAGCAGATCTCACCAGAATTAACATTCTCCACATTTACGTCAACAAGGTAACCTTCAGGCAATATCCTGATTCAAAAACATAAGACAGCAGCTATCTAATCATCACACCAGTTATCCTAAAAATGGCAAATGATCAAAAAGACTCGAATATGGCTTTGTTTGATCAACTCATTGCGTCTCAAAGGGCCACGGGTGAGTTCATTGAAGGCCTAATTCGCAACACCAATAAGGACTCAGCTTCCAGAAAGACAGTCCAGTACTATGAGGAACGACTCAGGAGATTAGATACGGCATGGTCTGATTTCGAAATCACCGACAGCAAAATACGGTATCTCGAAAACACGCCTACAGACCACAAATACTTCACCGAGAAGTATTACGAAAAAATATCGAAACTTACTTTTAAATACCGAGATAATTTCGAAACAGCCATAATGGAAACCCCGAATGGGCCGGTAGTGGAAACAAATCAACATCATGCAGCCAATAAGACCACTGCTCCTAGCAGGGCAATATTGAACAACAGCGACAAAACAGCCACCTCTCCTCGATCAATTCTACAATGAGAAGACAAAATGTGATGATAGAATCACTGATACGATTGCTCATCATGGATCCAACAACAACAAATATGACTTTGAAGTCAAAACTCTGGGAGCAAATCCAAAATTTGCATTTCTCAATTTGGGAAAATAATCCTGATCCACTTAGAGAAGAATATGACATGGATTCGTACACCAATCTGGAAAAATTAATCATCGAAAAATTTAAGATGTCATAAAATATTGCTCCAGAACGAAGAACCCAATATGAGCAAAACAGCGTGCTACCACTGCCTAAAGTAACTATCCCACAATTTAATGGGAATTATGTCACATGGAGAACATTTTTTGATCTATTTTCTCAACTCCTCGACAAGCAGCAGATTTCCAAGGTACAAAAAATGTGGTACCTTAAATCTAATGTCGGAGGAGAAGCGGGGAACCTGATAAGTCACCTTTCTGCTACAGCTGACAATTATGAAACAGCATGGAAAATGTTACAAGAGCGCTACAATAATAAGCGAGTTCTTGTCACAACACTAATTCAACAACTGCTTGACCAACCATCAGGCGGGTCATCAGCAGCAACCATCAAGCAGGCATGATGTCACACAGGAATGATTACATGCATTCCAAAATATTGGCGTCGACACAACCTCTTGGGACCCGATTATGCTACATCTATTAGTCCAAAAATTGGATCGTGGAATACATGTTCTTTACGAGCGATCAATAACAAATCCTAAGATCACACATTTTTTGGCATTCCTGGAAACACACTTTCAATCAATGGAGGCTATGGGTCAGAAGGAAAAATCATCTTCAAAGGCATGTGCTTCTGCTACTTCATTCAACCGAAATAAAGAGACATGCAAACTTTGCAAAAAGGACATTCATCCACTATTTCGGTGCCAAGGGTTTCAACAACTAACACCACAGGATTGTCTGAAATTCATACAAAAACATAAATTATGCATCATTTGTTTAAAATCAGGCCATTCCACAAAGGATAGCACATCCAGGTCATGTACAAAATGCAATAAGGAACATAATTCGATGCTACACCTTGAATCAAAAAAAATTTTTATCAAGGCAAGAATCATCTAACGAACACAAAACATTATCGGCTGCCACAGCACTATTTACAAGAGATAAGCCAGATACCACCTCTTTGAGTACTTGTTTACCAGAAGAATCAGAAATCACCTCATTAGCTGCTGCCAATAAGCAATCATCGAATTCTTATGTTCAACTCAGCACAGCATTGGTAAAGGTTAAGAGCGAACATACAGAAATTGAGTGCCGAGCTTTGCTAGACTCAGGATCTCAAGTAAATTTCGTCACTGAGCGCCTAGTAAAACGTCTTTGGATATCAATGCAGCCATCATCAGTAAATATCAGCGGAATTGGCGCAACAAACACAGAATTCAACTTCGGATAAATGTGGCATTACAATCTCAAATTAATTGTTTTTCAACTACACTCGAAGCACTTGTATTGCCTCGCATCCTTGCGCCGCAACCATCACAATTCATCAACACTGATGACTGGTCACTACACAAAAATCTAGTACTAGCTGATCCAACCTTTAACCGTCCCGACAAAATCGACGTACTATTGGGGGCCGAACACTATCACCAACTGCTATCGATTGGACAAATTAAGTTATCTGAACAATTACCACTACTTCAAAACACATTATACTTCAAAACACATTATTCGAGTGGGTTGTTTCAGGTAAAATTCAAGAAGAACACCGCTCAAAGGTAGCATGTGGAGTATGCACCGCCGATGAAATTCTCGAGCTTTCCATAGCTCGCCTATGGGAGTTAGATGAAATTAAAGCCAATGACAAACCGCTCTCCATGTTAGAAATAAAATGTGAGGAACACTTCACGCAAAATACCTTCAAGAACCACGAAAATCGATTCATCAAAGCCCTGTTGCTCCAGGCGATTCACATGGAATTGCTCTTAACATATATCTTTCGCTTGAGCGTCGACTGCAGAAAAATCCTGAAATAAGAAGTGAATACATCAAGTTTATGGATAAATATGAGGCACTGGGGCACATGACGAAGATATCATCAGATGCAATCCTCTCATCTAACTATTTCATTCCACATCACTGCGTGTTAAGGCCTGAGAGTTCCACCACAAAACTGCGAGTAGTGTTCGATGCAAAACATCGTCAGGACACTCACTAAACGACCTCATGTACACGGGTCCGACAGTGCAAAGCGAACTATTCTCTATACTGCTAAGATTTCGATTTCCAAGATTTGTATTTACTACTGATGTCGAAAAAATGTATAGACAAGTTGTAATTTCCCCCGAAGATCGCAAATTTCAACTCATCATTTGGAGAAAAGATGCCAATAAACCCATAACGTATTACCAGCTCAACACAGTTACATATGGAACAAGAGCTGCACCCTATTTAGGAACAACGTATCTACAGCAACTGGCGAAAGAGAACACTGTTCGTTACCCGCTGGCCTCGAAATTTCTTCAAGAGAATTTCTATGTGGACGATGGCCTGGGTGGCACAGACAGCTTAGTGGCTACAATACAATTACAAGAACAGCTAACCCTGATCATGAAAGAAAGTGGTTTCAACTTACGAACATAGTGTGCAAATCACCCACAGCTGCTCAGAAATATTCCACAAGGAGATCTAGAATTAAATTTAGATTTTGAAAACACAAAAGTTGACTCAATAAAAACATTAGGGCTCACATGGCTGTCGAAGGATGATAAACTATGGGTTAAGGTCAACGTCGAAGCTGTCAAAAGGATTACGAAACGCAGCGTCACTTCAGATCATGCCAGACTTTTCGACTCGTCAGGAATCCTTTCTCCAATAGTGGTAGCAGCCAAAATTCTCATTCAGAGTTTGTGGGAACTAAAATTGGACTGGGGTCAATCTTTGCCCGATGAACTGCACACAAAATGGCTCACATTCCGCTCAGACCTGAACGCATTAAAAACACTGCAAATTTCAATTCACATTTTTAAAGGAGAAGTCCCAGAAGCCACTCAATTACACATCTTTACTGACGCATCGGAGAAAGCATATGGAGCAGCAGCATATGTTCGATCAGTCTGTAAAAACGGCACGATCATAACACGATTGTTATGTGCCAAATCTCGAGTAGCACTACTCAAAAAACAAACATTACCACGACTGGAGCTGTGTGCAGCAGTCCTCGGAGCGCAGTTAGCAGTTAAAATTACAGCCGATCTTCAATTTACAAGTCCAGTATGGTTTTGGACTGATTCAGAAATAGTATTAGTATGGATACACTCATCCTCAGCATTATTTAACACCTTTGTGGCATATCGAATATCAATAATCCAAGAAACAACACGAGCTGAACAATGGCGTCACGTCAGCTAAAAATATAATCCAGCAGACATTTTATCTCGGGGAATGTCGCCGAAGGCATTGAAGGAATGTACCTTATGGTTCTGTGGACCACTATTCCTACATGGCAAAGAAACAGGTTGGCCCCCAAAATTCAATCCAAGTTCTTCTACTAACAACAATATAGAAAGAAAACGGAAGGCACCCGAATCACTTGTCGCAACAGTAGCAGAGCCTGATTTTATATACAAAATCAAACACAAGAATCCTTTCCATCGCCAACAGCGAATTGTAGGATACGTTTTGCGCTTCATAAACCATACCAGGCGTAAAAGGGGGCACCGATTGGCTCAAATGTCATTAAGGACGACGGAGTTGAATTTGTCACTAGTTCCAATCATCAAACAAATGCAGACGTCAGAATTTAAAGATGAAATTCAACAGCTGAAGAGATACAATGAATTACGAGGAGCATGCAGTTTAAGCAATCTTTCACAATTTTTAGACAAAGATGGCCTAATTCGTGTTGGCGGTCGACTAGACGCTTCATCATTGCCGTATGACTCAAAACATCAGTTGCTCATCCTGTACATTGATCCCATTTCAAAAATAATATTTTAAGTGACTCACAAAAGCAATAAGCATTGTGGTGCACAAACGTTACTTGGAATTGTGCGACAACGGTATTGGCCAATAAAAGGAAAAATTATGGCTCGAGCCATAATCATCGTTGCACAGTATGCAGCAGAGCCAAACCAGTGCTATTCAACCAAGTAATGGGAAATTTGTCTTCTACACGAGTGACACCAGCACGACCATTCATAAACTCTGGAGTCTACTACTGTGGTCCAATAACAGTACACTACAAACTGCGTGGAAAAAGGCCGCACAAAGCTTACATTGCAGTATTTTGCTGCTTTGCTACGAACGCGGTGCATTTGTAGCTTGTGAGTGATCTTACCACCAACGCATTTATTAGTGCTATTAAAAGATTCATCAGCCGGCGTGGGCACTGCCAAAATTTGTATTGTGATAATGCGACAAACTTTGTCGGAGCTAAAAATCAATTTCCTGAACTGTCAACGGTAATTTACTTTTCCGACGCTCAATTTAATTTCATACCCCCAAGAGCGCAACACTTTGGGGGCCTATGGGAAGCAGCGGTTAAATCCGCAAAGCATCTTCTTGTCAGAAGCTTAGGAAATGCATCTTTGACATACGAGGAACTAGAAACACTGGCAATTGAAATTGAGGCAATACTGAAATCCCGACCAATTTCATCCATGTCAAATGATCCTAACGACATAGCTGCCCTCACTCCAGGACATTTTCTAATCAGAGAACCATTGACAGCCCAAATTGATGCACAGGCTAAACCCACGAACTGTAGCTTGGCAACCAGATGGAAGTTAGTTTCTCATCTGAAACATGAATTTTGGAACAGGTGGTCGAGGGACTACCACAACGAACTACAATACCAGAATAAATGGCAAGAGCGGTCGAAAAACCTTAAAGAAGGTGATATTGTTGTCGTCAAGGAAGATAACGTTCCAGGCATGAAATGGCCTTTAGGACGAGTAATAAAAACCTATAAGGGAATCGACGAAATAGTCAGAGTTGTAGATATTAAAACGGCTTCAGGCGTATTTAAGCGAGCAATTCGATATATGGCACCACTTCCTAGAGTTAAAGACGACAATGAAGAATGACAGCAAAAACCAAATCAACAGGCTACAACATTAGGTGACAATTGCAAATTACGGCCTCCTGAATCACCATCTGATGAAATTCCAAAAAATAAAAACGACGGCTATCAACTCTTCCCAGTATGCCTATCATACTAATAGCATTGCTCGCTCTTCCACTCATTTTCGCAGGAAAGGTGGAAATAACAGAACTCGAATTAAACATGGGCTTACACTTCGAAGGAATTGGCAACACGCGAATATCAAGATCTGAATGGAATATTATAAGCTACTACGAATTAACACCATATTGGCGAGAAATGGCTGTGTTCACTAATGGAACTATAGCTCTGCAACATTTATGCAAACTCATGAATCAAAAGGCAACTTGATTAAACACATTGCAAACTATTGAATTCGGCTTAGCTGACTTGAAAGATGAAACGGCAAGAGAACTAAACGTGGCGCAGTAAACTTTATCGGCAACATCGCTAACTTACTTGTCGGTGTCTTAGATTCAAACTATGCGGAACAAATGTCGAACACCATCAACTCAATCAAAGAAGACGAAGGAAGGCTTAAACGGTTCCTAAGAAATAAAACATCAATTATTGATGCTACTCTGAACGTATTCAAACAAGATGAGAACAGAATCAAAGAAAAGTTCGACAATCTGGATGTTCAATTAAGGGAAATTGTATCAAGGCTACACACGGATGAAAGAGAAAACCATCAAGCAAAGCTATTTCAAATCTTCATATCACTATCAGTCCAACTTTCAATAATATCAGCCCGACTACATCGAGTTCACACAACAATAGTTGCAGCATTATCCGATTCGCACCACGAAAAAATCAGCCCACTGCTATTAGCGGCATCACAACTTCAAACAGAATTAGTGCAAGTTAAAAATCACCTTTCAACATCTCAACAATTGCCAGTCAACGAAGACAAACTTCTACAACTCTACAAAATAATGAATGTGAAGGGCGGAATAACAAACGATCATGTTATCTTTCACATAACCATCCCTTTATGTGATCCAGACACCTTTAAACTCTTCAAACCACATCCAATTCCAATTCGAATGAACAACATGATAGTTGCAATCCAACCATGCAGTGATCTTATTGCTATCAATGCCCATAGGGATCACTATTTTGTACTAACCGAAAAACAGTGGACATCATGTATAACAATAAAATAAGACGAGTTCTTATGTCCAAACATAAAAATCAAATTCAACGCAGATGCAAACAGATGTCTATGCGAAATTGCACTTCTCAACAATGACAGTCATGCCACTTGTTAAATTGCACCAACTATGTATAACACTTCATTCACACAGATGGAACACAATAACCACTGGCTGCACCCAATGCAGACCCCCACCCGAATAAACTCCGCGTGAAGAAGAACAGAACATTCTCAAATTACGTTGAAAGATTCTGGTCTACTCAAAATAAGTCCAGATTGTATGCTCAAGCGCAAGTCATTTGTTATCCAAGGTCATCAAACAAATTCATCTTCGTCCCAGTCATCATACACAGCCATTCCTAACATAAGCGACATCATGTATCCAATTGAAAGGCAATCACTTGGTGAAAATTTCAACACCAAACACCATTCTAATCAAATCCAAAATATATCTGCCATCCAGCAAAAACTACGCCAACAAGTATTGACGGATTTGCCATTACAAATCAAGCACATCAATTACCATCATACAACGATTGCCTATGCTGCCCTGATTTTAGCAATTGGAGCCATCATATTAATCATATACAACCGCACACAATGTCGAAAGATAAAAATAAAATAGTCCAGCAGTTCGCCAGCACGTGAAACCAGCGGATTTTATAGTGACTGTAACCTAGAAGCCAAGAAAAGTGGATTACAAGTTTTTTATATTTACAAACACATGCTCATTTATTTTATTTTACTATGATTCAAATTAACATTCAGATATGTATGTATTATTGTTTTATAATTAATAATTAAATTAACATTCAAATATGTATTATTTCACAACCAATCTGTATGAGTCGAACAACATTCCATTTAAAGAAAGAAAATTCATAAACAAACTATGGCAACTGATATCTATCATGTCAGCACATTTTTTTTTGTGAGCGTAGCTCACGCCGGGGTGTATGTTCAATCTCACAAATTATTTCTTTTGGATATACATTTGTGTGTACACATTTTTTCTCATAAATTATTTCTTTCGGATAAAAAAAACAAAAGAAAAAAAAATTAACTTTTTCGGAAATTAAAAAACAGTCGAGTTTGAGAGCATGCCACGCCCACAGTTTGCAATAGTTTAACCTAATTCTTTGGCTACACTAATTTGGATATATTTGGTTCAAGATGGTGTTAAAATTTTAAAAATCGGTGACAAAAAAATTGGATTTTTGGCCAATGAAATCAAAATTTCAGCCACAGTGCGCCGGCTGCGTTAAATAATGAATTTCATTGGTGTTCTATGAAGTACTTAGGGAACTTATAGGTTTCCTACTCTACTCAAATAGAAGTTAATTCTTCATATAGAAGACATGATCTTTGTTTATTAGAAAAAGAAATTATAATAGAAATTGGACAACAAGAAAAACAATAACTTTAAATTTAGTTGCTATTCGAATTTAGTGTTTCAGTATCGGCAATAGTTTTAAAGTGGTAACCGTGCCCAATATTGGGTGGAGGGTATCAAAGCTTGTAAGAATTTAACACTCTTACTTGTTTGAACTATGTGGCACAAACTAGTTCAATAAAAATTTTATGAGTTACAGCATTCAGGTCACGATGAGTGTGCGCAATATATTTTATTTAGAGAAACGTATACAAAAATATATAAAGAAATTAATGTGTAGTTTCATTGGAAATGTTATTTTATTGCTAAAATCTTGGATAGTAGATGTCCAGAACATAGATTGAAAAAGTGTCAACCGCTAGTGGGAAATCTTCAGCAGATGAACCCATAACCTAATCAATGTAAAACTTAAGAATTTTTTTATATTATTTTATATACGCCTTCGGCATAAAATTTATATGCACTCTTTTACCATATATGGTAAAATCAGTTATTTTTCGCAAAAAAAAAAGATTCATCCAATTTGGTAATGAAATTAATTTTTTTTGACGTGTAAACATCTATGCGCTTAGGGGGGAGGGGGGCTAAAATCCAATTTCACAATACAATCACAGAAACAGCGTAAGGGAAAATCGGTGTGGGGTATATGTTAGTGTATTGATGTATTTAGTAAGCAGAACCGCCGAGTTCGCTGTCTGTTTAGCAAAATCACAAATCTATTTAGTTAATTTTAAATATTCAAGTGTATATTTGCTATTGCACGCTAGGTGTGCTGTGAGTTTAACATGTTCACAAACTTACAGTTTTTTTTTTTTTTAATATTCAAGTATATATTTGCTATTGATAGAACTAGTTTAACAACATTTAAATTTTTATTAACAAACCAAAAGCTTAACTTAACGCTCAAGGGGGTAAAAATCTATTTCACAATACAATCAGAAAAACAGAGTAAGACAAAAACGGTGTGATGTGTGAGTTTATTGGTGCAACGGTTATAACATTTTCATCATTTCTGACTTGTGTTTCACTCTATTATCTGCACTTAAAACATGCAAAAACTTCTTAATTTCATATTTTCTTTATAATTTTATTAAAAGCGCTTAAATTTCCGGAAGAAAAGAGAAATATAAACCTTTCTCGTCAACTTTCCCTCTTTCGACGTATTTTTTATATTTCTATTTGCCTACTTCCATAGATTTATTGTCATCTTCATTTTACTTGACATTTAACACAAACAGAGTTGAAATTCCATTATATATTGTGAATAGCTGCCTGATACATTAAAAAGCTAAATACAAGGAAAACTTTGAAGAAGTCAAAAATAAACTTACGTTTTTTTTAATTACTACACTTTTTCCAGTTTTATTTCAGAAAACATCAATTGAATTTCAGGAAGTGTTAATTGTGTTTCAGAAAACAACAATTGATTTTGAAAAAATATCAATTGTAGAAAGTATCAAATTGAATTTTAGAAAACATCAATTGAATGTCAAAAAGTATGAATTGTGTTTCAGAAAACAGCAATTGATTTTCCGAAAATATCAATTGTGTTTCCGTATCAATAGTATTTCAGAAACCATCAATTGATTTTCAGAAAGTATCAATTGAATTTCAGAAAACATCAATTGGGTTTCAGAAATAATCAATTGCGTTTCAGAAAGCATCAATTGATTTACAGAAAGTATAATTTGTATTTCAGAAAATATCAATTGAATTTCAGTAAGTATCAATTGAGTTTCAGAAATTATCAGATGTATTTCAGAAAATATCAAATGTATTTCCGAAATTATCATATGTATTTCAGCTATTATCAAATGTATTTCAGAATATATCAACTGTATTTCAGAAACCATCACATGTATTCCAGAAATTATCAAATGTATTTCAGAAACCATCAAATGTATTTCAGAAAATTTTAAATGTATTTCAGAAAACATCAAATGTCTTTCAGCAATTATCTTACGTATTTCAGAAAACATCAAATGTATTTCAGAAATTATCAAATGCATTTCAGAAAATATCAAATGCATATCAGAAAACATCAAATGTATATTAGAAATTAAAAAATTTTCATCAGAAAATATCAATTGAGTCTCAGAAAAATAGTCAGAACGCTATATAAAAATATATTTTTTTAAGTATTACACTGGGTTTTTAATATTTCTTGAAAACTACATATCGCCACCTCGAATGCAAAAGGCCGTAACTAATATTTTTTATTTTTTTTTTTACAGGAGAAGCAAAAATCATCATAAAACAAAAAATACTTTAAACTTAAAATTATAGAATCAAACTGAAAAGTAATGATGGATTTTTATTTATGAGAACAAACAAAATAGTAGTTTTTAAGTAAAACGCCGTAACTGCAATACAAAAAGTCAATTTTTAACTTTTTGTTAGTTACGGCCTTTTGCATTTTAGGTGACGATATAAACGTTTCTTTCAAAATGATGACCTCAAAGTCGGTCAAAATTCTATCGTGTTGTTTATATTGTAGCTAATAACAAGTGAAGTCCTCCCTCAACTTCTTTCGATTAAAAGGCCGCCCTTGATGGTTTATTTTCCAGGGCATAACAAATAAGCCCAAATATTGCCAAATATTTTGTGCGACTCCAAATCACTAATAGAAACAATAATAACTTTACGGTATTGTGGGGTAAACTACTTTTTAATTCTGAATTTCAATAGGTATTTTCTGAAATTCAATTGATATTTTCAGAAATACGTTTAATAATTTCTGAAATACATTTGATGTTTTCTGAAATATATTTGATGCTTTCTGATATACATTTGATGTTTTCTGAAATACATTTGACACTTTCTAAGATTCAGTTGATGTTTTCTGATATATAGTTAAGTATTTCTGAAAATCAAAATCAGAAAACATCAATTGATTTTCAGAAATACAATTGATACTCTCTGAAATTCAATTGATGTTTCCTGAAATACAATTAATATTTTCTGAAAATCAATTGATACTTTCTGAAATACAATTGGAAAAGGTGTATATGTTTACACATCTCCCCTCTGATCGGACTCGCATTGATTTTTTTATTGATTTATGTGAAGACCGGTAAGCAGGTAATTATGGGGATTATGACTACAAAAACAACATAAATAGGCATTCAGTCTTATTAAAAATATAATAGCAGATTCCAGCCCTCGAAATTCGAGCGCAAACTCTAGGAAATTTTAGGGTTAAATAAATACCCTAAAAGCATGCTAATCAATTATAGCCAATTCACAAATCAACACAAATAACAAACTCATTTTTATTACAAACACATTAACAAATTTAATAAACACACACCCCAGTAAACATTTTAGTTTGCTATCAACTTGAGGTGCATTTGAGATCAAATACATTTCTCAAATCTCAAACGTTAATTCTCAAATGCACCTCAATAGTCGGATTATAGTCTTCTCAACTTAAAAGGCACATTTTTTATATGGTAATTTTCTTAGTTATCAAATTGAGAAATTTGTGATTATCAACTTGATAGCAAAGAAATTTCTCCAATTGGTATCAAATGGAAGGTACGGAATTGCCATATTAAAAAAAATCATATTAATTTTAGAAATGGAAACATTGTACTTTTTTCTGAATGTTTCAATTTAATTTTATTACATATTTAATATGTATTATCATGTACATGTTTTTTTTTTTTTTAATTTAGAATTAAAAATAAATTAAATAATTATTTGTACTTTTTTGAATATTAATATTATATAGGACATAAGAAAGAATTTAAATTAAAAAATTCAAAAAAAAAAATAGAATTAAAAATATATCAATTAATTATTTGTACTTTTTTCGGCAATTTTTAATTTAATTTATTATTTATGACATACTAAATAGTATAACATGTTAAAAATTGTTTAAATATAGAATTAAAAGTGAATGAATTAATTATTTGTACTTTTTTTGACTATTAATATTATATAGGACATAAATAAGAATTTAAATTGAAAAAGGAAAAAAAATAGAAATAATTAAAAATATGTCAATTAATTATTTCCACTTTTTCGGCAATTTTTAATTTAGTTTATTATTTATGACACATTAAATATTATAACATGTTAAAATTTTTTAACTATAGAATTAAAAATAAATTAATTAATTATTTGTACTTTTTTGGAAAAGAGTATTGGAAGAGGTAAAATTTGGGGAAGGTACGGCAACCTTAAAACGTAAGCCAATATTGGCAAAAGCACCATTTAAGCAGGTAAGTTTGACAAAAATGTAAGCAATATTCAAGGCTAATTAATCAACTTGTTATTAGGTTGCCGAACTTATGGCCTTAATTTGTGGCTATTAAACAAAATTTGTAAGAATCGCATGTTAAACATATAAATTAATATTAAATTAAATTAATATTAAAAAATTCAAAAAAGTAGAAATAGTTAAAAATATATTAATTAATTTTGTTTCCATCCTTTTCATTTAAATATTTCACCTTTTTTTGTGGCGGTTGTTGGCATGCTGGAAAAATGAAATTATCGTTCTTTCGAACTCGCTGTCCGAAGAAACAGCAGAAAATTTTTGATTGTAGGCTTCTGGAAAGATTAATTACATTTAATTAATATCAATTGGAATCAAAACATAAAAATATAATCACGTTTTAATGCCGCCGTTACGCTGAGAGCTCGTACAGGTTCTTTGGAATTTGTTCCTTGCCAGCAGTATTTGTTGGCTACTTCATCAGTGACCAATTTCCGCCATGCAATTTTTAGAAATTTTGTAGAATTGCCACAAATTATGGCCATAAGTTCGGCAACCTAATAACAAATTAAGTAATTAGCCTTGAATATTGCTCATATTTTTGTGAAACTTACCAGGTCGCTAAACTTGTTTTCCGATGATTGTACTTTGGACTCGAATTCTTTAAATTCAGAGGCCTGCTTGAATGGTGCTTTTGGCAAGATGACAACATACTTTTCACTTTTTTGTTCTATAATGTATATCACAAATTTAATTATAGATATAGGTATATCATTAATTATATAAAACTTATTATACTTTTACCTCCCTTTTATTTATTTAATTTTTCTTTTCTGCAACAATTCCTTTTTAAATCAAGATAATTAAAATTTACCACAAAGCTGAAAACTTTCAGAATTATTATTTCTAGAAATTAGAACATATGATTCGCAACGTTAAGGCCGAGTTAGCCACACATTTTTAAAATGTAACCGTACCGTAAATGTAACATTGGCATTTAGTTCAATTATAGAACGTAAAATTAACCAAACTTTGTAAGCTGTTCACAAATGTCACGTACAAAAGTAGCGAAAATCAAATTCAACAGGTTAGGACGTTCCAGTTACGTTACTAACTCGGGCTAACTCGGCCTTTACTGTAAGAAATGAACAGCGCTGCCATACGAGAATACAAAAGTTGTAAATAATATCTCAAACTCAACACAAATCGTACTCAAGTTGTGAAAAAGTTTGGTTTCAAGTGGAGAAAAGTGTTGGTTATCCAATTGATGTTAAAATATTTCTCAAAGATTGGAAAAAATTTTAAGTCTCAACTTGATATCAAGTTGAAAGCAAACAATGAGAAAAATTGTTCAACTCAAGTTGAGAATTATATTAGATATCAATTTGAGAACTTAACTTTTCTCCAACATTGGAGAAATAATTTTTCAATGCATACTGGGACGTAGCATTATATAATTTTATGTATGTGTTAGTAGCAATTTAGAATTTACTCAAAATAAAGGAAAAAATTTAAAAATCTGTAAATCTGCAAAACGGCAAATAATATTCGTTTGGTCAAAATCGCGATAAAACCATAGAACAAAACATCAGTCACAAGAAATCGCCTAGCCTATTAAAAAAAATCAAAAACCATAAAATTTTACTTATTACATGAAAAAGGAACAATATGACAAAATCAACTAAAAGACCGAAAGAACTAAAAGAGCGAAAGAATACGAACTAGCTCACATCGTTCATTAGAGGGAATCGTTCAATTGAACTAGTTCGTTCTTGAACTACACCTCTCTCTTTAAAACCATTTTATAAAATGATAAAGATTAAAAATCAATCGAAATTTGCCAGATTCACAAGGTAAATAATTGAATATATCACTAGCAATAACATGCATGAAAATAGCGTTGCCAATTTTATTTCGATTCACAAGTGTAACTAACAATTAGACAATAGAAGGCGTCTTTCTAGTTAAAAAGATTGTTAACCCTACGATTCATAACCGGGTACCCGTGTACCTTTTTTGACTTCAAAGTGCTGCTGTGCCTATAATTTTTGAGATATGGACATAAAACTCCGAATCATGAGAGATTTTGGCTAAACTAAGATTTAAATACGAAAAAATTCAAAATATTTTCAATATTTTCTTTAAAAAATGATTTTAAATGTTTTACCCCCATAAACACACAACCGGGGTCCCCGGGTACCCTAATGCAATTCCTATGTAAATGCCTGACATGTAAATGAAAAAACGTTTTTTTGTGTTGTTTTTATTGAAAATAAATGTCTTTTTTATTTATTTTATCATATTTTATATATATTATATTATAATTCATCCGAATCACTATCGTTGTTATTGTGGCAATTGTAGCATTTAGTAATTGTTATGGCGTGCTCATCGCATATCGGCGTGCTACATATGCTGCAATTTTTTCTAGTTTTTCTTCTGCGCTTATTTGGAAGAAGGTTGCACATGTAGCACACACCCGTATGTACTTTTCTGCCCCTTTGTCGTGCTGACGGAGATGTTGACGGACCTGCAGCACAAAGCACACTCTCCAACGGCCTTCCGATGATGCTTTCAATTGCATTTTTTGTTGAAAATTGGCGCACGCTTTGCACATTTGAAATTCTATTTTCTATAACAGGAATGCACAGGTTTTCTGCCAGTTGACGCAGGAAATTCTTCCTGCGCGTCGTGGTGTATCGTGCAGTTGGATTATTTCCATAATATATGATGTGTGATGCAAATGTGCTCACATCAATGATGTTATAGAAAAATGCCATCGGCCATCTTCTTGTTTGTCGCTGGGTCGTGTATTCTTGGAGCGTTTGGTCCATTACGTCCACCCCACCTTTTGTTTGGTTATAAAAATTTATAATTTCTGGTTTCCCATTCTCGCCAATTTGTGCATCATCATGCATACTAGAAAGAAGGATGACCGAGTTGGACTTCCGCTGCTTATATGAGAGCAGTGTTACGTTGTCGTAGAAGCCAAATAAACTTGAACCAACGTCTTTTTTTTTGTCTTCTTTCATCTCCGCAGGGATGTAAGCTTTGTTGCGGCGGAGTGTACCCACAATGCTGAGCTTTTCTACTTTTAGTTGCCTAGCCAACGGCAGCGTCGTAAAAAAATTATCCATTATCCAACTTCACGACCAGTTTCTTGTTTGCCAGTATATATTTGGCCATGAAGTGGATATGAGTTTTTGGCATCGCAAATCCACCATACTTTTATGCCATATTTTGCTGGCTTCGAGGGTATATATTGGGTGAATTTGGTTCTACCACGGTATGGATATAATTGTTCATCAATGGTCAAATATTCTGATGGCACATAATATCTGGCAAGATTTGCATTGAGCATTGTCCAAATATCGCGAATTGGCGCCGCTTTGTCTTGACGCTGCCGCTCTACCCGTGTTCTGGGGTCGTCAAACCGCATAAAACGCAGCAAATCGAAAAACCTGTTTATTGCCATGGTGGCGCGGAATATTGGGTGAGCCTGTGACGTCCACAAATCTCTTGCGTTTTCGTCATTAGAATGATTTGTGCCAGCCATCAAAATCATTCTGCCTACTTGTGTCGCTTTAGGTACTTATATACGAACAGAAACCAGTTTTTTTTCCAAATATCAAATTTGTACAGTTGAGAACGCAAAATATAATCAACAACAAAAATATTTGCAGGAAAATATTATTTTATTTCAATAAACGCAAAACAACCTACTTCGGGTACCCGGGTACCTTGGTTATGAAATTAAAGGAGTTTTGCTGGTTATGAATCGTACGGTTAAATATAATTGATGTAATAGATGTCTGCGGATTCGATTGGCATAATATTTCTAACCGAAAATCTAACCACATCAAAAAACAATAAGCTATTATTAAATAAAACAAAGAAAACCACACTACTTTTTAACATTATTTGCTTTCAGTTCTGATTAATAATATTTCCGTTTTCCTTAGATACAGTTTGAAGAAAAGATCATTTTATCAATGACGTAATTATAATCGAATCATTTATCCTTTAAACTGACTTAATACTTATTGTTAATTGATTACACACAAGATATGTTATTTAAAAATTACATAAAAATTTGTGAAATATATTATATATATGTATATTTGTTCCTTCTGCTTCTGCAAGGAGCATAGGGCCATGTAATATATATTACAATAACTAAATAAAAAGCACAAATATTCCATAAGCACATTTTTTATCAAATTAAACTCATTTGATTTAAAGCAATTATATTTCTGTATGTTTTATTCAGAAAAACTCCTACTTTAAAATATGAAATTATATACATAGTTAACATCACAGTTATGCTCGTTTTCTCAATAGACGATTATCTTTTATCCCAACGAGAAACTGCCGATTAAAGAAATTTGGTGTTCTCAATGTCTGGTTTGCTTCTATTTTGTCGCAAAGCTAACCGGCACTCATCTGCCAATTATTTATTTATCGTACAAATAAATTATTCTCCCAACTTTCATATCAATTTTGAGAGGCATTGCCAACTGAAAATAATTCTCCCAACTTTCATACTTATTTTGAGAGGCATTGCCAACTGAAAATAATGCTTTTGTCGGTACATTGAGAAAACCAGAATTGTTAACCGGAGGTTTATCGGTCCAACAAATTTATGTCCTGGTTAAGTAACAGGCAGTTTGACGATACACTGAGAAAACCGGCATTAGTATGTTTGTAATTATATAAGGGTTACCAAGCTTAGTGAAGTTATTTCTGTAAAGACTACGGGACTTCCGAATGGCAGTTTAATATCAATTAAATTAGTTTTCGGAACTCGCTACCTTCAAGCATATAGTTCAAGTTATAATTTATACCTTTTTATACCCTATACCACCATGTGGTTTGTAACTACCAAAAATATATGACCTAGACACATCTTTTATTATACCGATCAACTCAGAATCACCTTCTGAGTCGATTTAGCGATGTCCGTCTGTCCGTCCGTCCATCTGTGTGTCCATGTAAACCTTGTAATCAAACTACAGGATGCAAATATGAATATATTTTGATGAACTTTGGTATACAAGCATCTATCGGCCATAGGATGAACGGTATTGAAATTGGTGAAATCCAATTAGTTGGACCGAAGAGATAGGGTCTCTTAACTATGGTATAGGGAATCGTATAGTCGGTCTAGACCAAATATAATTTTTGTTCATCGCACCTATGCCCCTGCGCAGGTAAATAACTTTCTAGTTACTCTATTTTTGTAATTTGCCTTATACGACTTGTTTTTATATTTACTCTTTCCTTCTCATTAATATCATAACGGCATCTATATATTATATATATAAATGTGAATGCTTTAGCTTAGTTTAAATTGACAAATTTTGTCAACTTGCGCTTTAACTCAGTCGTTTTCAAGAAGTCAAATAAATAAGTTGTTTGCTATACATACATTTAATTCTCGTTGTTTTTATTTGAACTTGTCTGTGAAAAAGATTACAGGCACAAACATTGGTGACCCCGACGTGATCGTTTAAATTAAATAAAATCATTTCGTTTTTTATTATCAATTCGGATAATAAAATTATTAATTTAAACATCAACTTGGCAAAATAAATAAAACACATTTTCAGTTTTATTCGGTCGGTATATTGAAGCTGAAAGACAAAAAAACATTAATATGGATACTCGTAAAGGCAACGAAAGCTCAGCTAGCTGCAAAAGAGAAGGCGAGGTAATAGATTTGTCGCCCCACAAAATAAAGGTTACTTCAATCGTAAATCAATTGATCAACCTTAACATGCTGTTGACTGAAGTACAGTTGAAAGAATATGATGATGCAGAGCTTTCTGTTCGCTTTGAATTCGTCGAGAACTTAAATAAAGCTTTTGAACAAGCACAGTCCATTCTAGAAGAAAATGACAGCAACGAATTGAAAGGTAGCACACGCTTATATTTTGAGGTTAAGGCTAAACTTACACGCCAATTAAATTTAAATCGAAAAATCGAATCAAACCAACACTCGTCAACTGTTCGACAATTTTCAATAGATGAAACTCCATCACATCCCATGCCTCATCGTGTATCATGATTGCCGGAATTGAAAATACCACAATTATCGGGATCATATATGGATTGGCCAGATTTTTTTTTGCTATGTTTTCAACCGTCATTGACAGCGGCATAATGACATAATGAATTAAACAAAATAGAAAAATTCCAACATTTCCGTGCTAGTTTAAGGGAAGCTGCATTGGACACCATCTCATTATTAGAACCTACAGAAGCTAATTATAATAAGGCTATTGATTTATTAAAAAATCGTTTTGATAAACTTCTTAATTTTCAGGTGTGGAGAAGGACTCTGCTGCAAGTTTGCGTCAGCTGAGTGACAAGCTAAATGCTCATAAGCGCGCTCTGTAAACTATAGGTACACAAGAACAAATTGCCGATGGTCTTTTGGTGCATATGGTCACATCGAAGCTCGATCCGAAATCACAAATTAAATGGGAAGAAAATTTGTCAATCAACAAATTACCGACTTGGTATGCTAGAGAATATAGAAAGCGCCATGATAATAAAAGTGCCAAATCAATCGGCCAACAAAAAGATTTTTTCGCATTGTAACATCTGCAGCACCACCACTTTATTGTTCCTTTTGTGACTCAAAAGAATTGAATTGTTTAAGGAAAGGCCGTATGATGAAAAACTGCAAATCTGGTCATTGTCGTTATTGTCCTTCGAAGCATCACTCATTGCTGCACATAAGTAATAATGCTATACAATCGCCTATAGTGCCGCCGGCTCCTCCAGGAGAGTTAACGTCAGCAACAACAAAATCGCAATCCACGCTCATTTCATCATCCGTTCCTCCACCTGTTGTCAGAAATCTTCCTCTGGATTTAATGTGTTGTTGGCAACAGCCATTCTTTTGGTGAAAAATAAATCTGGCTCATTCGTACCTTGTCGCGCCATATTGGATTCAGCATCGCAGCTTAATTTTATTACTGGGCGTCTATCAAATCAACTTTATCTCTCAACAAATAAGTCATACGTTACTATCACTGGTATAGGTGATGGTACTTTCGTTGCAGATAAATCCGTCGGTGTGTCTGTAAAATCTCA